>QFEY01001157.1:0-33676 GCA_003316435.1 Russula virescens
CAGTGTAGGCGCGTACCAACTACGAACATCTTTACGCCACATACTTCAAGCTTCAGGACGACTCAACTACTGTAGACGAGTCTCACGAAGAAGGTCGTAGTGCCACGCCCAGCGAGATGATACATATCGCAAATATTGCATCTTGCCAATGGGAAAAATTTTGGCAAGCGTCTCCCAAACGTGCCTTAGAGGCAGATATCGCGAACGCGGTCTTCTTTTTCAATTTCGCCGGTGCTCCAACGAACGGAATGACCACAGTTCGGTTGTATGTGCCCACTTACTTGCCCCCTTCGATCCCGATCCCGATTGAACGTTGTCTATAGAAACCAAAATTGGCCCGTCCAATTTATTGTAAAATGTGAAGTCATTCGAGACAAAAACAAACAACTCCGCAAGTACTGTCCTCGCAGTGACTTCCTTATCTCGCATTCCACTCTTCCTCGACTACTTGTCGAAATCAATTCTACATCAGATAAAGTATGGCCTAAGGATCTTGTCAGGATGCTTTTACAGGGGGCGGCTATCGTGCGCTTTGCGAACACCTTGAATGCGTTCCGCCAGGAGATGAATTTCGTCCTCTGCGCTTTCTTTATTTGGGACAATGGCATCGCAACTCGCTATACTCTTTTTCAGACTATGAGAGACCAGAGGGTATGTTGTGCTTTGTATAAAAGCAAGCTTGAAAGCTCAGGTATCGTAGGTTTATTACAGAGCAAAGGAACACTCGTTGAATGACTCGGTTGGTCGCATCGAGTTTACGCGTCAGTTATACAACGCACTTCACATAAAAGTGACGGATGAGGAAGACAAAGACACGAGGAACGCGACTACCAAACTCAGAAATGCAATCTCCAATTATCCCGAAATGTTGTCACTTTATTCCACCCCCTCCAATGGCACTCTGAGGTCCAATAGGAAGCATACTCGCACAGATGACAGCAATGGTGACAGTCCAAGCAGAAGTGATGGAGATGCAGCAGACTACGCAGATCTCAGAGCACATGGCTATGAGGTGAAACCAGATGTCATTGTGGATATTGCGGGCGGCATATTAGAGCCGCTCTTCCAGGTGTGGCATCCCTTTTCTACCTCTTATCCGTCAAGCTGACGCTCGACCTAGATGCCGTCTCACATTTATACTGTGTATCGACCATTGGACTCGAACAAGGAACTGATCGCGAAGAAAGTGTGGGAGGGGTCGAAAGAGCTTGATATCTTCAACTTTCTGAATTCCATACAACCAAAGTCCAACCATGTTATCTCGTTACTCGATTCTTTCCGCGGGCAGTCCGGGGAGTGGGTTATTTTACCCAAAATGGGCAGCATCGCGGATTACCTTGCGGTCGCTCCCAACGAACTCGAAAGCAAGGTCGTTCAAGTCTGCCTTGGCCTCATTGAGGGCCTGGCATATCTTCACAAACACTGTATCGCTCACAGGGATATCAAGCCAGCCAATCTTCTCGTCGACCGTGATTTCTGCTTAAAAATAATCGACTTTGATGTCGCGATGCGGCTACAGGACGAGGACGAAGAGGTTGGTGACCGGCGTGGAACAAAGACATGGATGGCGCCCGAGGTCGAGATGAAGTTACGGCACAGCCCGATCAAAGCAGACCGATGGGCATGCGGGCGTGTCATCCTGTTGCTGGTTGACAAGTTCCGGAAAGAAGACGAATCTCTGAGGGTATTTGCAAGGAAGTTGATGGCGTATTATCCGAAGGAGCGGCCATCTTTACCTGGATGGCGTGCTCATTTAACTCAACTCAGGAAGGCCAACGAGACAAAGGCCAAGCGACATCAACAAGATGCAATAGAAGTCGGCGGAGAAAACATGATGCCCTCTCAGGCGAAGAGGCATAGATTTTGATGGGCGGTACGTGAACGAGATGAGTAGGCCTGGAGTGTATCATGACTAAAGGGTGTTCGGTGGATCTGGCAGTGTAATGTGTTCGGGCACGTACGTCTCTACGTCCCGCCTTGTTTCTACGGAAGCTAATACTTATATTGCTCAGTATTTTTTTCATCCTTCAAGTGCTGAGCGTTGGAGGCGAACCTGGCATCGCCGCGGGCGGAGCCAGGTTGCGTACCAATCCTTCGTCACAGCAGGAGGGAATGTTTTGGCAACGGCGTGATGAATAGATACTCTACATTGCTACAGTACTTCTGTATAAAACGATACCTTAGTCTTCCCATTAAAGCGCTGTGCATGGCTTTGTTACAATGGAGTGTACTTGGTGGGTGGAAGCAAGGTATCGTCCGGATGTTGTTCGGTGCTGGTCCCTGCGATTAGTCGATTACGGCAAGTCGGCGACCCGACCCTTGTCACTCGATGGAGCTGAAATTAATACATAACACAAAAGAGACTCGAGGGCATGATACTGCGTACGATGGCAGCGTTCGATATCCCGTGTCCGAGACCCTCGAGAAGCCTTGCAAAGGTCATTATTGGACATGTAGCTGCGGCGCTTACACATCTCTATTGCGGTCAACCAGTCAAGTTTCGAAGGTCCAGTCAGTTACGGACGCCTCCCCAAAGAGGTTCAACGAAGTATACATCCGCTGCATCTTTTGCGTCGTGTGAACCTCGTCCTTCACCTCGAATGCCTCACCAGAATGGATTATGTCGATTATCGCGCTAGGCTGCACCGCTTCAGGGTCCTTCAGGAATGCGCGTGCGTGCCCGCGGTATGAGTCGGTCGAGCAGTAGTCTAGTTTTTTTTTTTCTAATACGCATACCTGTATCCTCTTCGTGGAATGTATAAGACAGCGAAGAGAGAAAGGAAAGTGGGGGGGTGGAGAGAGGTGATGGGTGATGGGAAAAGGTCGTACATGACGATCTCCTTCTCGTAGGCGTACTTGAACGGCTTTTAATCGTCGTATGGTGTCTTCGCCCTGTGTGCAGATCGCAGTGCACCGGCTGAGCCGCGCGATGTCGCTCAGGCTTCGCATGGCTAGGTGCAACGGGGGGCAGGAGGCTATCAGTTGGCTTGTTGGGATAAGCGTATACACTAGAAGGGTGCAAACGCTCTGTTGCACGAGGACCACCTATGCAATGTCGTCCGCATTGTGTTCAGCACGATGTGGTACACGTCAAGAGAAGCAGCGCTGCGATCGAAGGCCTATAGGCGAAAGACGTTGCAGAAGATGCAGGTGTTCTTCTTTCAGATCGTGGAGACGACGGGGTCTATTTCCTCCTAGCCGTACAGCTCGTCATAAGAGTGGACCTTTAGAGGCACGTCGTATTGCTGTTGCGCTTGACAGTCTATGCCAGATCGTATGGTCCGTTGATACGTGAGCTGATTCATTATCTAAGCACCATAAGTACTCAGATCTGAGATCTGCTTCTTGAATCATTTTTTGGCCCTGCCTGTGTGATCCCTTTCATCTATTTCAAGGCGACCAAAGCCATCCACATCCTCCCCACCACAATCATCCTATCACAGTGCGCACCAAAAGCGATCAAAGACGCCCGCTTCAGACAAACAACAACAAAAACAATGGCTTCATCGTCGGCCGACGGAAAAGCACAGCCACTACAATCACAATCACAGCTAGTAGCACCACCTGACCCCACCCTCGTCCTCTTTGCGCGCGGCGTGATCGCGCGTCTGGAAGTGTGGCCCGCGCTGCGCGTCGCCGTCGAACAAAACTGGGGTGGACCCTCCTCTCGCGAAAAGCGGCGCTGGCTAGCGTCCGAGATCGTCGACGCGTTCGACTCTGGAGTCGCCGTCGTCATCGACCCATGCCCTTCCGCGGATTCGAATCCAGACGCGCACACCCACACGCATGCGAAAAATAAGGATAAGGATAAGAATAAGAACCGACGACACGGAAAGGAGACGCCTGACGCGGAGTACGTCGCGATGATGTTGGCGCAGGCGTTGGAGGACGAGTTTGATGCTTCGTTTGAGGATGGGAGCGTCGAGGCTGTTGCGGTGGACGTGGTTGCGCTTTGGGGCGCGGGTGAGGACGTCGTTGGGGAGTGGGAGAAGAGGGCGGAAGCTGTGAGGGGGAAGAAGGTCGATGTGCGTGTGCAGGAGCAGGAGGCAGGGGACGATGAGGACGAGGATGAGTGGGAAGACGAGGAGAGCGAGGACGAGGACGAGGATGCGGACATGGACACGGATGAAGTGCCGCAGTTGATGCCTGCTGACGCTGCTGCTGAAGTGCAGAGACCGGTAAAACCAAAGCCCATTATTGATGAAGACGGGTTCACGCTTGTACAAAAAGGAAGACGATGAGGCATAGAACTTTTCTCAAAAATTGTAAACTTGTAGCTCGTCCAAATAGCATTTAACGATAGGAAGATGAACATAGTTATGTATTAGGGTCATAAATGAATGACATCTATACGATTGTGCAACCTATGCAACGAAGGCATAGCCCTTCTCGATGTTCGTTTTAAGATCGGGCAAGCAAGCCTCGAGTAATTTTTCCTCCTCCGCGGAAAGAGGGCCAATGGGATAGATCTTCTCGACGCCGTATGTCTAGAGAAAAGTCTCAATGATATGCCTTAAATCAGACGGAACAAGACACATACACCGAGCTCAACGTTGGAAGCGAAGAAGTCGACACCCTTATTGGCAAAAATGTCGCTCTTGACAAAAGTGGGAGTGATGACTCCCTTCTCTCCGTTCAAGCCGCGTAGTAGCGCGTTCGTGAACTTGGCACCGGCATAGGCCATGGAAAGCGTAGCAGAGCCTGCGCCGTCCTTCGCCTTGACAACTTCATCGCCACCGAATTGGATACGGTAAACGAGGTTGGCATACTCGTCGCCAGTAACGGCTTTGCCATATGCATTCTGAGAGAGTAGCGGCACGATGGTAGCGCCGGAATGGCCACCGATGACGGGCACTACTGTCTTCTTTGGGTCATTGCCAGTGACCTCGCCGAGGAAGCGCGCAGCGCGAACGACGTCAAGGGTGGTGACACCGAAGACACGACGTGGATCAAAGACGCCAGCCTTCTCTAGGGTCTTCGCAACTATAGGCACAGTCGAGTTGACGGGGTTGGAGATGACCAGGATGTTTGCCTCTGGGGCGACCCGACCGACAGAAGCGGCGAGGTCACGGACAATAGATGCATTTGTCTGCATGAAAACAATCAGATGCATGGATGAAGACGAATTACAAACACATACGTTGAAGAGGTCATCACGGGTCATCTAAAGACATGTTCAACAAATGTGCAAAACATTTTTTCACAAGGAAACTTACACCAGGCTGTTGATGTGAATTTTAGAATCAGAGTAATATCCCGATGCGAAGATCATACCTTTCTTGGGACACCAGCAGGGATAACGACAACTTTGGCTCCTTCAAGGGCTTCGTCTAACTGGTCAGCTGTGTAGCCTTTGACCTGTCATGTTGGCGCAGGCCTATGTTGATACCTGTAACGCAGAGAAAATACAAGACAACATACGGTACTATCAGTGTCAATGTGGCTAACATCCGCAGCAACGCCAGGTGCGCCACGGATATCGTAGAGGCTGAGGGACGACACTAGAGGGTCGATTTTGAGGAGCAAGGAAAGCGGCTGGCCGATGCCTCCACCCGCGCCGAGCACAGCAACCTTGGTTTGCCGTGCGGGGGTTGTGGAGAAGGCACGAGTCTGAGAAGATAAAAGACGGGCAGCCGATCGGGTGAACATGGGGGGAAAGAGGGATGGTGATGCTGGGGGTGTGAGTGCAAAGTCAAACTCGACGAGCGTGAACACCGATGTGGTCGGAGTTCAACACGGCCGCCGTTCTCCGAGTCCGCGCCGGACGTCCGATGTCTGACATCTTCTGGCTCGGGGTTGCTCGCTGGCACTACACATATTCTTGGATGCCTTGATTTCGGCGTATCTAAGGTCTTTCCCATTGGCTAAGTTTTTGCAGGAGAAATATCCCAAACCAGAGCGGACATGTGGTGCATGCACGGCATTGACGTACAATCTGGTCCATTTGGATCCATTTCTGAACCAAGAATCCAGCCGCCAATGGTATCATCCAGTCACGAACCAAGTCGGCCCTCTCTAAGCAGATACAACAGGATATCCCAGGTAAATACGTCCAGGAGCGTTGTGTCACTTGTGGTATATCCTAGTGGCGATAATTTGGCTTTTTCGTTTTTGTCTCTCTTCCCCGATACGGAACTCTCGCCCCGCCTTGACAAATTTGAGACATCACGAGCTCCCTAGCCTTGCTTCCGGTTGCTCTTTACCCTGCTTTCTGTCGTTCCACCATCTCCTTATCATTCTTCCTCGCACCTCATCCCTTCGCTATCAGGACAACAGTCAAATCATATGCCTTCCAATTCAGGGTCTTTCGCAACGGCTTTATCATGCCTTTCATGATATCCACTCTGACGGTGTCCTCATATACCGCGTACTGCGCGATTCTCTTGTGGCTCGATTATGCGCTAGACCCAGGTGGCGTTCGTTTTCGACTCCTACACGTGGGAAAAGGGGCCAAAGCATGGTCGACTCCGACCATGCTTTGGCCTTTTCTTCCACAGTCCATTGACGAAAAACTTTCCATTTCAGGACGCGCCTACAGCTCGCCTACAAAGGATCTGGTGGCCCAACCAGTGCAGGCGAGCTGTAGGCGCATCGTTGTCCCTTCCCAATTTAGAACCTATTTTGAGGGCGCCCTGTGGGCGTTGACGAGTCCTACCAACACATCCCTTTCCTGGGTGTTTGGATGGGATGCGTTTGTAGGCGCACTCAAAGGGACGTCTCGGCGAGGCCGGCAGAACACGTTGGACATTGCCTCCCCGAAAGGCTTAAATACGGCTGCCCTCTGGCCCCTTCCCCCCATCCACAAGCACTCTCCCCAGTTCACAAGCGATTTCCCAACTCACAAGCACACTACTTCCCTCATTCACTCAACTGCTATGTCTTTCCCACTCATCAAGAAGGCTCCGTCAAGCTGCGAGGCCTCATGCCCCGATTGCGGGGTGACACTGTCGCGGATGGCGGACATGAACCGCCACAGGAAGACCAGGCATTCAGACGGCACAGAGACCAAGTACGTCGTCGGCAGCACAACATCGAATGGCGCAGGACTAATTTTTGGTCGATAGGTTCCATTGCCCATGGCCCGGCTGCGATTACAAGGCCATGCAGAAAGGCAATTTGAAAGCGCACATTGATGCGAGACAGTTCGTAATGCTGATCAATTTCAGTTTCCCCTTGCTAACAAGTCTGTTAGTTCCAATGGACGTCAATATCTTTGCCCAGATTGTAATGAGGCCTTCACCGATGCCGCGGCGAGAATCCGACACCGGAAGAGTGCCCATGGGTATCAACCATATCACACCGAAGAATACCTTGCTAGACAATCGCTCAAGGGGAAGGAAAGCGCCGTTCAGGGGGGTGGCAAGGTGGTCTCAAGCAAGACTAGTCGCCAGCGAGCCGTTAGTCCTGTACCTTATACTCGTCCACAAGCTTCGTCGTTGTCGGATGCTGTACCACCCCAATTCCTCAAAGTCACGTACCACAACGACTTTTGGAAGTCTATCGTCGACATGGCGCGCTATTACACCGCAAATCCCGAGCTTCTTCAAGACATTCAAGTAGGATTGCCCCTTGCAACGAACCCTGGCTCTCATTCCCCCGGGGCTTCTATTCAAGGTCTCCCCAACATCTCTCAGCCAGTAGCCCCATCGCAGCCTTCGTCACATGTCGAGAACTTGATAATCGATGATCTGGGCTTCTTTGGCTTTCAAGTTGACGCCATGTCACTCCAGGGCCAGGGCCAAGCCCTTGCAGGACCATCTACGCAGGAGTTTACAACCCCTTACGCTATGCCATCGGAATCATCATCGTTCTTCTCGTCCCTTATGACCGACACTACCGCCTTCACATCCACGATGCCACCTAACTACTCGGGCGTGAGTTTCCTACACCGTCCTCAAGAGTACGCGTACAGCGATATTTCGTCATCGATGCTGGGCGCCATCACCCCGGAAGCGACCATATCTACGTCATCCTCTTCGCCATCAGTCGACCCGTCGTCTCTGCTCACACCCAACAGCTATGACCCAGCCGCGCTTCTCGAACCCGCCCCTCAGGCTGGACCGAGTTGGTCACCCGGCTCATCGCAAGACATTTCGATGGAGCTTTCTCAATTTGATGATTTTGTTACGCCTGGGAAATCCATCGACTTTGATTACTGGTTCCAATCGAGCCTTCTCGCTTCTGAGCTGCCATCGCAACATCCATAAGTACGAAGGTCATTCCACTGACATTTCCACGTGACAACAATTCATTCTTCGCATCACCACTACGTATCGCTTCCCCGCATTTTTCTTTCCATTTGTCTCATAGCATTTCTTTACTTTGTGTCCGCCCCCCAATCACTATTTACACAATTCGAACATCCTTTGTTCCCATACCACCGCCCAAGCAATTTTTTTTTCATTTTCGTAACATAATTTGCATCGGATCGTCTTTTCATACATTGTATTACTACATTAACATCGTGGTCGTCACATACCATTCTTCTGTAATATACACTTTTGGTTGGCTACTCGCATCGAATTTGTACTCGCTCGCTAGACGTAAAATATCAGGATTCGTGTCTACCCAAAATGGTGCCCGGAATGATCCGTGGTGTCAGCAGTTGTGTCAGCCACACGCCACGATGCAGCTAACAAGCGCTAAGTGGCTATCAATCGAAACCGCCAGTACGACGCGACCGCCAGCCACAGGTGGCATAGCAGCAACAAGCATGATCCAAGGCGTCCATTACATCACTCGCTTTTTCTGGAAGAGCAATAAACCACTCTGTACTAAAAATGGACGTCCACACCACTCCTCTGCTCCTTCAGGTGGCATTCAGTTCCATACGTGGCTTGCGCTCACTTTTCGCGTGCCTGTGCCACGGTACCTGGGGACGATCGAACGAGTGCAGGACTCGACTCGGTTACGGTACTTGAACAGCGCCGGGGACCACCTGTTTTATTAACCAATTCAGGAAATGCGCTATCCGAGCCCCTCAAAAACTGCCTCCGATCTATCCGATCCGTTAGTAGCGCACCGCCATACTAAATACCCTTATATCTCGGCCTAATATCTAACATTTAATTCTTCCCTCCGTGACTCCCCATCCCTCCATCCCTCTCTGCTACATTCACGGTGCGTGGTGTACAATGTTCTCCAGCAAGACTCCAGGACAACTCCGACGTCCCGTGCGTTTATCACCCCATGTGACCAGGTGGCCCAGACCGGGTTAACCCCTAATTGTTATCGACAGCTTCCGAAAGGCATGGCCTACCTCTCGCTGATGAGTGCCCCGTGTCTGGGTGACTTCACCATCCTCCGTGGCCTCGGTGACGGATCTTCTGGAACGGTGCATCTTGTGAGGGAGAACGACACCGGAGGCCTGTACGCGCTCAAGGCAATTCAGAAGCGGAAAATCTCTGGCAACGAACTCAAGTTAGAGTCCATCATCGCTGAACGCAATACTCTCCTCGACCTTCGCGGGGATGACTTCATCCTCCAATTACGTGCCTGCTTTCACGACACCAAGCATTATTACCTGGTCACTGTACGTAATTTGCGACTCTCAAGGGCGGCTCAGGCGCGTGTGCTCACCATCTCTATCACAGGAATACCATCCTGCTGGCGACCTCCATACCCTGCTATTACTGAAAGGCTCCCCACGGAATGTAGTTCGGTTCTACATGGCAGAGCTGGTATGATTCCCATCATTATACTTATATATGTTCATCCGCCGAACCTCGGCTGCTAGCTCACAGCCATTGAACACATACATGCAAAGAGAATCGTTCATCGAGACATCAAGCCCGAGAACTTGTTCATAGACACCGACGGACATCTCGTTCTCGGGGACTTTGGCCTCGCACGCAAGCTTCGGGCAGGGGAAAATACGCTCCCTTGCGATGATATGTTCGGCACGCCTGCGTATACTCCTCCAGAGGTCTTCACGGGCGAACCATATGGGCGTGAGATCGACCTCTGGGCATTTGGAGTAATGCTATATGAATTACTCACAGGAAAGGTTGGTCCTATCCCGTTCTTATGTCTAGTATCCTTGCTGATTTCACATTCAGGAAGCGTTTAAATCTAACACCGTTTGTCAAGATGATCCATGTTGGCTTGCCCATCTTGCTCGATGCGTTCTACGCGACGAATTAGAAGAGAGTCCCCACCTCACACCAGACTCCAGGGATCTCGTTGGAAAGGTGAGTTGAGTTGTTGGTGGTCATCCCACAGCTTTTTCACAGTATATTTGTAGTTGTTACGTAAGTCCCCGAAGGCTAGACTGCATAATATCAAGGAGATAAAAAGACATCGATTCTTCGACGGAATGTGAGCTTTTTGATACGTCCATTTACTTTGAACTAACACAAGACTCAGTGATTGGGAAGCGCTCTCACATCGCACATTGACTCCACCGTGGATACCAAACATCGGCCCGACGGAATGCCTAAGCCTCAAATGCCCACCTCTTGTCCCTGGGGAGTCATACGACGCAAAGCACAACCCCGACCGGGATTTTTCGTTCCGCTTTGCTCCTACAGCGTTGACTCCAGCATTCCAGCGCCGCCAGCGGTCAATTTGTGCACTTGGAGGTGCCCTCCCCGCGGTCGTCGACTGGGTCGAAGGTAGCCCAATGGCGACCCTGGAGTTATCCTCGGCCTCGTCCCGCACCAGCTCTGAGTCGAACGTCGATTCGGTGGATGCGGGACAGTCACATCCTGTCGGCTTGCACGGACCTCCCGTGGGCGGAAAAAACGTACGACCACTGGTGCGTTGGGCGAGGAGCATCTTCGCTAAACGAGTAGGCACTATACAATCTTGAAGATATTCCATGGCCAGCCATGGTTTGGCGTTTCGCTGTGACCATGTTCGGTTTATTTATAATTATTTGTATATACCCGCAAGCAAAGATAGGGCATGTTGTCAAAAGGGATCTTATGATGTCTGTCTATTGTTGTCATACTGTATCATGTGTCTTGCTGGCCAATTCGTATCGTTGCACACTACTGTATGTAATACTAAATGAGAAAGCCATTGATAGATCCTTACTAAGCCCTATATACTCGAAAATCACAGCAAAAAGTACAACGGGATGAGTCTCGCAACAACATGGGTGTCCGGGTCGATCACGTCGAATACATTCATTCAGTGTTTGTTTGTGTCATCTGACTGGTCACGTCCGAGGAATGAGCTTAACACCGATCATCCATCGTACCATGCCATTTCTTTACCATGACGACCTCCTCCAACTTCGACTGGTCGGATCCGATCGACAACGGGCGTGGGTAGGAAGTGAGAACCAAGGTTATATCATGGCGATGTCGGAAAGGCGATGGTATGCAGTCAAGGTCACTGTCACCGTCGGTGCAAGTCGTGTCGCACCAGAAGCGAGGCCACGAGTTGGAGCGAGTACACTAACCCACACAAAATTTCAACTCTTCAAGCGAAGCATAAAATGTTTGTTATGGAAACTCGGATCCGGCTTGCGTTCTGAGTCAATAAACAGGTTAGTTTTTCCTGTTGTCAACGGTTCCACGTCCGGTGACAGGAATCCACACGATTTTACACTCCGAGGGGATTGAAGCTTGCAGCATTCACATGGTTACACCCTCTGACCTGAGCTGGTCAGTTGTTTCAGTAATACTTGATAGCGGAGAACCGGAGGTTGCATATGCGAAAAGGAGGCAACCAAGCCTTGACGGTCAAGAAAAGACGACTTGGTGTGTAGTAGAATCGTGTTGTGTGAATATTCGGGCGTCATAAGGAAGCGCAGTCGAGAACCAGTCCTAAAGGAAGAAAAGATATTCAGTTGAGGTAAAAAAAAAAAGGCAAGGAGAAAACGCACTGTGTGTCCCGCGTGGATGGACACTCACGTGACCGTTTGACATATGGTGCAACTGCCTCACCTTGCGTCCGCTCCTGTGCTATCATAATAGTAGTAGGGGCGGTGCACCATTTAATTAAACCTCTGCCCACCACGTCACGCTACCTCGCTGTCCTACCCTCACAACCCCCTCCCCCCTCCCAAAGACCTCATTTCTTTTTTTTTTTTTGGAATCTGCAAAGACCCCATTTCTTCTGCATTCGTAATATGGCCGATGATGCCCGACCTGCTCGTTTTCAAGAGCTTTTCGAATCTGCGTTGCAGGCTTACGACGTAATGACGGGCGTCACACTGGCCCATCATCCACTTACCTTAAAACTCCAGAGCTGCCACACCATCGAGGACATTACTACCCTTCTGCAAAGCCAACTGCAGGCATTTAGTGATTCCCAAGCTCGTGATAAAATCACGGAATCGATCAGGACTATTGTATCGATCCTAACTGCACTTTCTGAGGCCCCCTCCGTCTCTGACGCCATTGGCTTGGTATGTCCGAAAACACTGATGACAAGTTCTACATCTCTGACTTTCTTCTCAGACATCGATTCCGCCTGAAAAAGCGATACAAGCTGGTCTTGCTATCTTATTCGATGTATGTGTCGTCCTCTAGTTCATATCTATATATCATTGTGACATCCAAGTCAATCAGGCGACCGAGGGAAAGGTATCCAGCGGTGACACACTCGTCGATTTTCTCGAGTCGATCGAACAATCTATCAATCGTCTCGACTTATACACACGAATCTCTCTCACGTCCGCTATGGTCGACATGGTGGTGAAAATACTAGTAGAACTACTCTCCGCCCTTGCTTTGGTGACTAGAGGGCTCAAGCAGGGACGACCAAGTGAGTACGTTCTCGTTGGCGCGATACCTTACTCAGCGACACACAGTCAAATTTGTGAGGAAGCTCCTCGGAGAGAGGGACGTCGAGGCAGTTCTGCGGAGGCTGGACAGACTCACGCAAGACGAGGCTCGGGCTACTGCAGCTCAGACTCTCGAAGTCGTCCACGGTCTCATCCAGAGTATGAGCGTGGTCATGGACGGTGAGCAAACACACCCTGCTTGTAGTCTGCTGTCTGTTGATCTCCTTTCTCTCCTTTCTCTCTAGATGGTCAAGCGTCCATCGATGGTGTCCGGGAAAGTCTCGGTACGTCTTTTTCGCGCCCAAAACTGATTGAATCCCATGTCTAATCGAGAATTAGAAACCCTTCATCAGGTTGTAAATAACATGAATAAACTAAAACGTAAGTTGTCTTCCAACCTTGCCCTTTTTACCTGGGATCATGGAGTTTGTCTGGCAGGCGATAAGCTGCAGAAAGACATTTTCTGTTGGCTTTCTCCCCCGGATCCATGGAAAAATTACAACGTCGCGCGGAGATCGCGGCACGGTGGGACTGGGGCGTGGTTTATTAATGGAACAACTCTCAGAGAATGGAAAACATCTGGACCCAGTTCGCTTCTATGGATCCATGGTAAACGTAGGTTGCCGCACAACACTTGCTACTCTATCGCAGAGACTGATTGGCTTTCCCCTTTCGCAGCGGGTGCTGGCAAGAGTATCCTTTGGTACGTTACCCAATCGATAGATTCAAGTTTTGTGACTTAGAAGTGTTGACCAGTTCTACGATCGTCGAAGACATCGACAATCTACGTAAATCTGGGCTCGCATCACTTGCGATGTATTACTGCGACTTTAGAGAGGATCAAAAGAAGGACCTCCGTGGGCTTCTCTCGTCGTTGCTATTCCAGCTTTGTGACCAGTCTGATTCGTACTCTGATATCCTTTCGACTTTCTATTCGACACACCGCCACGGTGCACAAAGCCCCAGCGACGACGAACTTGTCCAGTGTTTGAAGGACTTGTTGAACCTGCCAGGCCAAGCTCCGGTTTATCTAGTTGTAGATGCCCTGGACGAATGTCCAAATACATCTGCTCTATCGTCCCCTCGCGAGGAGGTCTTAATGTTTTTGGAGGACCTTATTGACTCACAATTGCCGAACCTTCGCATCTGCGTCACTAGCCGACCTGAGGCCGACATCAAGCCTGCTCTTGAGCCATTAACATTCTGTTCTATTTCTTTACACGACCAGAGCGGACAACAACAAGATATTGAGAACTATATCAAGTCGGTCGTGAACACGAATAGAAAAATGCGAAGATGGACACCTGAACATAAGCGACTGGTGATCGACGTCCTGACCGAACGTGCGGGGGAAATGTAAGACACTGATACCTTGATTCTTCATGACTCTCATACGTCTTCTACGTTAGGTTTAGATGGGTACATTGTCAGCTGGATTATCTCAGTGACTGCCTCCCAGGACGTATCCGATATGCCCTGGACGAATTACCCCCTACACTTGATGCAACTTATGAACGCACTTTGCGAGAGATCAAAGAGACAAATTGGGAATTTGCACGACGGCTCCTCCTATGCGTTGCAGTAGCTTCTCGCCCGCTCCGAGTTGAGGAGCTAGCAGAATTTCTAGCATTTGATTTCAAGGTCAGACCTATCCCGAAGTTTCGCGAGGATTGGCGCCTTGAAGACCCAGTTGAAGCGGTGCAATCTACATGTCCCACATTCCTTTCCCTTGTCAATTCAGACGGATCACAAGTCATACAATTTTCGCATTTCTCCGTCAAGGAGTACCTCGTGTCTTCCCGCCTTGCTGAAATACGTGACAATATTTCCCGTCGTTACCACATTTCTATGATACCCGCTCATACCCTCGTCGCCCAAGCATGTCTGGGTACTATCCTACACCTGGACACAAACGTCACTAGAGACAGCCTGACAAAGTTCTCTCTCGCTGAATACGCTGCCGAACACTGGCTTACTCATACCCGTGTTGAGGGTGTATCGGCAAATGTAGACGAAGGGCTGAAACAGATTTTCGACAAGAGGAAACCACATCTCTCGATATGGCTCTGGATACATGACCCAACAGTACCCTCTTGGAAACGAAAATCAACGAAAGGGCCGTTGCCATCACGTGGGACCCCATTACATTACGCTGCTTTTTGCGGCCTGCGGGACGTTGTAGAGCTCCTGGCAATTGAGAACTCACATGATGTGAATTCGCGGAGCTTTGATCTCGACTCAACTCCATTGCATCTGGCTTTAAAAGAGGAACATGTAAAAGTTGCACGGTTCCTCATCGAGCACGGCGCGGATGCGGCGGCCAAGGACTTGAATGGGCGGACACCATTGCATTGGGCGTCGGAAGGCGCTGATTTGGAGCTCGCACGACTCCTTGAGAACGGCGCTGACGCAGCAGCGCAAGACTGGATTGGGCGGACACCACTGCATCGGGCATCCGAAAGGGGTGATGTAGAACTCGCACGGCTTCTCATCAAGCACGGCGCCAATGCTGCAGCCCAAGCCTCGGATGGGCGGACACCGCTGCATCGGGCGTCCGAAAGGGGTTATGTGGAGCTGGCACGGCTGCTCGTCGAGCACGGTGCCGACTTGACAGCTCGGGATTCAGATGGGTGGACACCACTACAACGGGCGTCCTATGGGAGTTATATCGAACTCGCACGGCTCCTCATCGAGCACGGCGCCGATGTTGCAGTTCGGAACTCGTATCGGTGGACGCTGCTGCATCAAGCGTCCGCACGGGGTGATTTAGAGCTCACCCGACTCCTCGTTGAACATGACGCCGATACGACGGCTGAGGACACCATCGGATGGACACCGCCCTATCGGGCGTTCAAAGGGGGTCACATGGAGGTCGCACGGTTCCTCGTCGAATATGGTGTGGCCCAGTCCTCGAAGGAGCTGCATTGGGCGTGCGAAAGGGGTGACGTAGACTTTGCACAGTTCCTCATCGATCACGGCGCCAATGTGGTAGCCAAGGCCTGGGATGGACGGACACCGCTGCATTGGGCGTCCGAAGGGGGTCTCATAGAACTCGCACGACTCCTCATCGATCACGGCGCCGACGTGGAAGCCCAGGCCTCGGATGGGTGGACACCGTTGCATTGCGCATCTAAAAGGGGTGACCTAGGACTCACACGACTCCTTGTCGAGCATGGTGCTGACGTGGTAGCCCAGGCCTCGGATGGGTGGACACCATTGCATTGCGCATCCGAAATGGGTCACCTGGGACTTGCACAGCTTCTCATCGAGTATGGTGCTGACGTAGTAGCCCAGGCCTCGGATGGGCGGACACCGTTGCATTGTGCATCCGAACGGGGTGAGGTAAATCTCGCACGACTCCTCATCGAGTTCGGTGCCTCCGCGGCAACCCTGGATTTGGATGGGCAGATAAGACTGCATCAAGCGTCACAATGGGGCTATTTGGAACTTACACGGCCCCTCGCTGAACACGGCGCCTCCACCGCAACTCCGGACTGGTCTGAACGGATATCACGGCATCGGGCATCTAAGAAGGGGCACTTCCGACCCGGACACCGTCGCAGGTCTGCTTTGATTGGTTATTCACCACTAGTGCTGGCACAGCTCGGCTTGGGAGCTGCTCATGAGCCGAGCCAAGCCGGCTTTTGAACCAATTCGAGCAGTCCACTGACCAGGCAGGTCGGGCAGGTCATGAGCTGCTCACTACAGTAAGCACAATGACAATGACTGAGTAATGAGCACTGAGCGAGGTACTGTCGCCAAATGATACCAAATAGCAATTAAATACCTGCATATAACTCGAGTTAAGTGTCCCGCCTGGCACAAGCAATTATATAATTATACTAGGACCACTCCATGCCATGCCCACTTTTGCCCACCTTCGACAAGTTTGAGGGATGTATAAATTAAATCATGAAAACGTGATGAGCCATATTTTAAAGGGCGATCGGTGGTCATTTGGTTGATTGACAAATACCTCAGCCTCACCTTCGCGAAAGGTTACTATTACACTTTCGGACGCAGTCCGAGTCTGCGTGCGAATACTATCACGTAACCATCACGCTGCCTTGTTAACCTACCTTCACAGACCCCGACCCCCTTCAAATACGCCGATCCCTTTCCACTCGTAGGATGGCTGATAACACAGGATCTGCTCGTTTTCAGGCACTTTTCGAGTTTGCATTGCAGGCTTACGACAGAAAGACGGGCGTCACGCTGGCCTATCACCCACTTACCGTGAAACTCCAGAGCTGCCACAGCGTCGAGGACATCACAGCCCTTCTGCAAAGTCAAGTACCAGCATTTAGTGATCCCCAAACTCGTGATAAAATCACGGAATTGATCGAAACCATAGTATCGATCCTAACCCCGCTTTCTGACGCCCCCTCCGTCGCTGACGCCATCGGCTTAGTATGTCAGAAAGCGCTGATCGCAACTTTCCCACATCTGATTATTCTTTTCAGACACCAATCCCACCTGCAAAAGCAATACAAGCAGGTCTTGCTATCTTATTCGATGTATGTACCGTCCTCTAGTTCATATCTATATATCATTGTGACATCCAAGTCAACCAGGCGGTCAAGGGAAAGATATCCAGTGGTGACACACTCGTCGATTTTCTCGAGTCGATCGAACAATTTATCAATCGTCTCGACCTCTATGCACGAATCTCTCTCACGTCCGCTATGGTCGACATGGTGGTGAAAATACTGGTGGAACTACTTTCCATGCTTGGTTTGGTGACCAAAGGGCTCAAGCAAGGGCGACCAAGTAAGTGTGTCCTCGTTGGCGTAATACTATACTCAGCGACACACAGTCAAATTTGTGAAGAAGCTCCTTGGAGACAAGGACATCGAGGCGGTTCTACAGAGACTGGACCGACTCACACAAAACGAGGCTCGAGCTACTGCGGCCCAGACTCTCGAGGTTGTTCATGGTCTCGTCCAGAATATGAGTGTGGTCATGAACAGTGAGTAAACACGCCCGGCTTGTAGTCTGTTGTCTGTTGAACTACTTTTTCTCCTTTATCTCTAGATGGCAAAGCGTCCATCGATGGTGTCCGGGAAAGTCTCGGTACGTCTTTTTCGCGCCCAAAACTGATCGAATTCCATGTCTGATCGAGAATCAGAAGTCCTTCATCAGATTGTGAATAGCATGAATAAACTAAAACGTAAGTTGTTTCCTGGTGTTGCCATAACTACCTGGGATCACGGAATTGTCTGGCAGGCGAAAAGCTGCAGAAAGACATTTTCTGTTGGCTTTCTCCCCCAGATCCATGGAAAAATTACAATGTCGCTCGGCGATCGCGGCACAGTGGGACTGGGGCGTGGTTCATTAATGGAACCACTCTCTCAGAGTGGAAAACATCTGGACCCAGTTCGCTTCTATGGATCCATGGTAAACGTAGGTTGCCGCCCACCGCTTACTACTCTGTCCTAGAGACTGATTGGCTTTCCCCTTTCGTAGCGGGTGCTGGAAAGAGTATCCTTTGGTACGTCACCCAATCGATATCTTCGCGATGCGAACTTAGAAGTGTTGGCCAGTTCCACAATCATTGAGGACATCGACAATTTGCGTAAATCTGGACTTGCATCACTCGCGATGTATTACTGCGACTTTAGAGAGGATCAAAAGAAGGACCTCCGTGGGCTGCTCGCGTCGCTGCTATTCCAGCTTTGTGACCAGTCCGATTCCTATTCTGATATCCTTTCGACTTTCTATTTGACATATCGCCATGGTACACAAAGCCCTAGTGACGACGAACTTATACAATGTTTGAAGGACTTGTTGAATCTGCAAGGCCAAGCTCCGGTTTATCTAGTTATAGATGCACTGGACGAATGTCCAAATACATCTGGTCTGTCATCCCCCCGCGAGGAAGTCTTAATGCTTTTGGAGGACCTTATCGACTCACAACTACCGAACCTTCGCATCTGCGTCACTAGCCGACCCGAGGCTGATATCAAGTCTATACTCGAGCCATTAACATTCCGCTCTGTTTCCTTACACGACCAAAGCGGACAACAGGAGGACATTGAGAGTTATATCAAGTCTGTCGTAAACACCCATAGAAAAATTCGAAGATGGACACCTGGACACAAGCAACTTGTGATCGACATTCTGAAAGAACGTGCACGGGGAATGTAAGACACCAATACCTTGATTCTTCACGACTCTCACCTGCCCCTCTGTGATAGGTTCCGATGGGTACATTGTCAGCTAGACTATCTCAGCGACTGCCTCCCAGGACGTATCCAGCATGCCATAGACGAACTGCCACCGACACTTGATGCAACTTATGAACGCACTTTGCGAGAGATCAAAGAGACGAACTGGGAATTTGCGCGACGGCTCCTTGTATGCGTCTCAGTAGCTTCCCGCCCTCTTCGTGTCGAGGAACTAGCGGATTTTCTAGCATTTGATTTCAAGGTCAGACCTATCCCGAAGTTTTGCGAGGATTGGCGCCTTGAAGATCCAGTTGAAGCGGTGCAATCTACATGTCCCACATTCCTTTCCCTTGTCAATTCAGACGGATCACAAGTCATACAATTTTCGCATTTCTCCGTCAAGGAGTACCTCGTGTCTTCCCGCCTTGCCGAAACACGTGACAATGTTTCCCGTCGTTACCACATTTCTATGATACCCGCTCATACCCTCGTCGCCCAAGCATGTCTCAGTATTCTCTTACACATGGACACGAACGTCACGGTAGACAGTCTGGCAACGCTCTCTCTCGCTGAATACGCTGCCGAACACTGGCTTACTCATGCTCGCGTTGAGGGTGTCTCGGAAAATTTAGAAGAAGGGCTAAAGCAGCTCTTTGACAAGAGGAAACCGCATCTTTCGATATGGCTCTGGATATATGACCCAACAGTACCCTCTTGGAAACGGAAATCAACGAAAGGGCCGTTGCCACCACGTGGGACCCCTTTACATTACGCTGCTTTTTGCGGCCTGCAGGACATCGTAGAGCTCCTGGCAATTGAGGACTCACATGATGTGAATTCGTGGAGCTTTGATCTCGACTCGACTCCATTGCATCTAGCTTTGAAAGGAGAGCATGGGGAAGTTGCACGGTTTCTCGTTGAGCATGGCGCCGACGCGGCAGCCTGGGACTCGAATGGTCGGACACCACTGCATTTGGCGTCCGAAGGGACTGATTTGGAGCTTGCACGGCTCCTCATCGAGAACGGCGCTGACGCAGCAGCGCAAGACTGGATAGGACGAACGCCGCTGCATCGAGCGTCAGAAAGGGGTGATGTAGAACTCGCACGGCTCCTCCTCGAGAACGGCGCTGACGCTGCAGCCGAAGCCTCAGATGGGTGGACACCGCTGCATCGGGCGTCCGAAAGGGGTTATGTGGAGCTCGCGAGGCTGCTCGTCGAGCACGGTGCCGACTTGGCGGCCCAGGATTCGGATGGGTGGACACCACTGCAACGGGCATCCTCTGGGGGTTATATCGAGCTCGCACGGCTCCTCATCGAGCACGGCGCCGACGTTGCAGTCCGGAGCTCGTATGGGTGGACTTTGCTGCATCAGGCGTCCGCACGGGGTGATGTGGAGCTCGCACGACTCCTCGTTGAACACGACGCCGATACGACGGCCGAGGACACGATGGGATGGACACCGCTGCATCAGGCGTCCAAAGGGGGTCATGGCGAGATCACACGGATCCTCGTCGAGTACGGCGCCGACACGATGGCCCAGGCCGTAGATGGACAAACACCGCTGTATTGGGTGTGCGAAAGGAATGATGTAGAGCTCGCACGGCTTCTCCTCGAGCACGACCCCGACGTGGTAGCCCGGGCCTCAGATAGGCTGCTACATCAGGCGCTTGAAAGGGGTCACATAGAGTTTGCACGACTCCTCGTCGAGCATGGCGCTGACGTGGCAGCCCAGGCCTCGGATGGGCGGACACCGCTCCATTTGGCGTCCGAACGGGGTGAGTTAGAGCTCGCACGGCTCCTTATCGAGCACGGCGCCTCCGCGGAAACTCAGGACTCGGGTAGACAGACACCACTACATGGGGCGTCTGGAAGGGGGCATCTAGAGCTCGCACAGCTCCTCATCGAGCACGGCGCCTCCACGGCAACCCAGAACTCGTATGGATGGACACCGTTGCATCACGCGTCTGAAGGGGGTCATCTGGAGCTCGCACGGCTCCTCATCGAGCATGGCGCTTCCACAGCAACGCGGGACTCGGATGGACAGACACCGCTGCATCAGGCGTCTAATGGGGGCCATCTGGAGCTCGTATGGCTCCTCATCGAACGTGGTGCCTCCACGGCAACCCGGGACTCATTTGGACAGACACTGCTGCATCAGGCGTCTAACGAGGGTCATCTGGAGCTAGCACGGCTCTTCATCGAGCGCGGTGCTCATGCCGCAGCCCAGGCCTTTGATGGGTGGACACCACTGCATGCAGCGTCCAGAGGGGGTTATGTGGAGCTCGCACGACTCCTCATCGACCACGGCGGCGACGTGGCAGCCCAGACCTTGAATGGGCTAACGCCACTGCACTGGGCGTCCATCCGAGGTCACGTGGAGCTCGCACGGCTCCTTATCGACCACGGCGCCTCCACGGCAACCCAAGACTCAGATGGACAGACACCGTTGCATCAGGCTTCTAAAGGGGGTCACCTTGAGCTCGCACGGCTCCTCATAGAGCACGACGCCGACGTGGCAGTCCGGGACATGATCGGATGGACACCGTGGAAATGGGCGTCCGTTGGGGGCTATACGGAGATCGCAGGGCTCCTCTTCGAGTATAGCGACGGTATAACAACCTAACTCCTATGACAGCATGGCACAGGTCACCTTCCTGGCTCTCCTTCCAGGGCCCCTCAAGTGTTCATTTCCATCCTTCTCACCTCTGCTTCCCACTTTGTCTATCTGCGACATTTTCCTACGAATCTGACAGATGAATATCAAGTCAGAGCTCTCCTAAGTCAACTACCACCATTCCTTTGTAATTCTCGAATCAATCAGTGAATGGGACTCCGTCCCTGACATGATCGCAGTACTCTTCTTGAGACGCAAAACTTTGTTACCCTGATCAGTCGTGGTATAATTGTGCTTCCGCAAATTTCGTTCGTTTGCTGTTTACTTAATATGCCCGTACTTTATCTCCGTCCACCCCACATTCTAAAGTGTTTGGTGTCAGACACTAGGTGTCAAGCGGGCTCGGTCCCCCTTTCTTTCAACCCTATCATGATCCTCTATGTCGGTTTGTCTCTCCGTGCCAAACATATAGAACATTGTACTGGCTAAACCAGGTATACGTATCAGCGCTTGAGTCTTGCAGACTCCAACACGCAGACGATGATGTACATTCGAGAATTTCCGGTCGAGGCCGTGTGCCTTCATGCGTAATGTCTCGAAGGCCAGCTAAACCGATATATTTTCCTGATTAAGGTGGGTCAGAAGCTCGCGGCTTTGAAAGACTTTCTATCAGTTTTGGGTTGGGAAGAATACCGAAGGGGTTATCATCTTTTAAAATATCTTTGCGGACCAAGTCGAGAATCATTCGAATGGATTAATAGGCTTATTCTTTGAGGTTGTGGCTACGCTGGTAGATTATAAGTGTAAGACCTCAGGCCCGATTCATAGAATATTTCCGCAATCTGTTGTGGTGAGTGGATCCGAAGGAGGTTCCGATGGAGCGTGAGGAAAGCGAATTACACCAGAGAGGGTAAAACGAGGGAGCGCGACGTGATTCAGGCCCTCTTGTTGCCAGTGAAGTGAGCATGTACATGCCAAATTTTAAGGTTGGTAGGGGGGACATCGACTGGGAACGCGGGGAGGGTGAGGAAGAAAGGTTGAAACAATGAAGAGAAGTGAATTTGTAAAATAGAGAGTGGTCTAGGACTCGGACATAGCATATCATGATCTCTTGGTGTCGGCCGATCATGAAGGTGTGCGCTGTGTGGCTTGTGCTCATTCCAGGCCTGCCAGCGGGGCGCGTATATAACTCGCCTTGCAGTATCTCGAAGATACCTTCATTCCCATTCCGACTAGATCGACCTCGCTCTGATTTTTAACCACCTTACATGTGCAATGCAAGGCCGTGGGGCTTACAGTAATGGGTGTGTCGGTACATCAGAATCACCCATCAGGCAATGATGATACTGTTGAAGCGAAGTAATATCGCAATTGATGTTGTGAGACTGAGTACACGCGGAAATGCACCAGCAGAGAGTTCGGCCCACTACATGTAATATACAGCCGAACTAGATCGAGGCCATTAGATAGTGTTACTACACATCCTCATGGACTCCTTACGACTGATAATGAAACGCAATTTACTTTATGACTTCGTACATTGATCAGAGACAATAAATCACCTTCGTTTATGCACATGATTCTTCGGGATAGTAGTTTACCATAGATAAACACATGGAAAGTACAGTCTTTACGAGTATTTAAGGATGTTCATCATGAGCAGAACACTTCAGTCGATTACCCAGACTGAAGTGTAAGTACTATATTGTCTAGGAGTCAACTACCTACTAACAGATGCTGTATCTAGTGTTTGCGCTGTGTATCAGGTACAGTAGTTATGTTCTAATCACAGTTGATTACCCAGACTGAAGTTGTTCGCACTGTGTATCAGTGCTCACCGTATTGCCCACTTTTCCACAGGTTATGGGCCCTGCGCCCCAGCTCTAGTCCAAAGTTTAGAAGATTGCACACAAGCTTCACCTTTATCACATCACGCAAACACAATCACTTATATCTCCCAAAGGCGAGCCTCTGTTCATTTTTATCATTTCCTTTCCCCTATTTCCCCGGTCCTTGGAGCCAGTGGATTGGTGCAAGCTGGACCCCTCACAAGGGTTTCCCATGAGCTGTGCGAGAGAGCGTGGCGACACAGAAGCACAGTGAGTATTCCTGAGGTCCTGTGTGCGATTAGATCTAGTTACCTTACTCTCCCCCACACCATCATTACTTATCCCAGAGGAAACAGACGTGCGATTGCTGGTTAGGCACGTGTGGACAAGCCGGATGCGGCCTTACAGCCATGATTAGGAAACCAGGTGGGAGGCCCCGGGGACTATTTGCCTACTGAACGGTTGGCTGTCGACTCCCTTGTGGGGTGCAGTTTTTGGGTCTAGAACAAGGTGGGGGTAGTCACTCCCCTGAGCACTTGGGCTTGTCACAACTGTGGTATGCTAGACAGACTACAATAGTAGATAGATCATGCACGTGGTACCAAGGGACTGGATCGAAAGATTCAGGGGCACAGCCAATGCACCAGGGGCTTAGATCGATCTTCATCACTGGGTCTGACGCTCTGCACACCCAGATCATCTAACCGTTGCTCAACTACCCCGTAATTATGTCGGGAACCGGAACTAATACGAGCAATACCCAAAGTACCCTACATCTTACATTCCCTCCGCAGGCTGGGATCGAGGTCCTTAACGGATCTAACTGGTCTACTTGGTCTTCGCGCATTCTCGCGCTCCTTCGACTCAATGGGCTCTACAAGCACACCACTCAGGACGCAGATTCCACAGACTCTAACTGGGATACTGCCGAGGAGATGCTGATCGGAGTCTTGGAGATGTACACACAGAAGGATGTCTGGACCACTGTCACAGATGATACCAAGTTCAAGACTTGCAAAGCAAAGTGGGAAGAATTGAAGCACATTTATGGAGGCGTCGGGGCTATGTCCACCTTCAACACTTGGGCTGCCCTTACAGGCACCAAGCTCTCAGATTCAAGCCCAATGCTCCCGCAGCTTCAGAAGCTTAACGATGCACACACCACTCTTGCCAACAATTCTATGGCAATCCCAGATCTCCAGTTTTGCTTTATACTAATCAAGGCACTCCCGGAGACTTACTCAGCAGTTGCCTCCACCATTCTCGCCACTGGAGCCCCGTCAGCGCTCACTAGGGTAATGCATGGGTGAGGGTCAACCCGTGGTATACGCCCCACGGGTTTGACGGGTACGGGTACGGTTGCCGAAATGCTCTACCTGTGTCACACCTTACCTGTTTTGGCGGTGTCACGGGTATTCCTGGTGTGGGTCAATCACGTTTCTTCCTTGTAACGCTCCCGAGGGTGTTAAGGGTCGACTTGACCTAGGGATAGGGAGTGGAGATCCTGCTAGCGCGAGGGGCGTTCTACCTGAAGTAATGATACGCTCCTAAGGTCCGGGCTTAACCCTTGGTACCTAGGCTCAGCATGTGTGACTCGTGAATGTGATGAACGAGTCCTTTCAATAGTAGCTCGCAAGTGCTACTAAGACTTATAGAGTTGAACAGGCCTTCAGCAGTTGCCTGAGACTGGTAGAGTTGAAGCAGGACTAGTGTTAAAGGGTACTTTGCAAGGAAGGGCCTTTAGCACTCTGAAGCGTAGTGGTGAGGGTAGACGAGAGGGGCTCCTTCTACACTCAACACTATGAAGAGGATTGAGTAAATTCGGGAAAGTAACCAAGTCGAGCTTGGGGTACATGGTACTCTACAGCGCAACTTATATAGTACAGAGGCTCCCCTTTTGGGATGACCCGTTATGGTACATATGATACGAACAAGTCAGATCAGAAGTGAAACGTATGAGTCAGACTCATTATGACTCCGTCAGAGTCTGAGTCACGAGGCATAGCCTCCAGGCACGTGTGGAGTCACGTCTCTTTAGGTCACGTGGGACTCCACTCTTAGTAACGTATTTGTAAGCGTATCAGTAAGCGGAAGTAAGGTAAGCATAAGAAAAGGAAAAAGGTTCTCATAGGCCAATACCGTAACCAAACCGTAACAATACACCCTCCCAAAGTCCAGCTTGCCACAGTGGACTCAATCGAAGGCGTCTTCCCTTTGTTCTTCGTCAATTCCTTCTAAGTCAGTGCGGCATACCGCAAGGTCAGAGAAGCTACCAGCCGTCTCCTTTTGGCCCGTGGTGGGGCAACTGTACCCAAAGTTAGTGTGTGAGTAAGGCACAACACACCCGTATTTGCTACTGCATGCTGCGTGGGGATTCGGACACTCATCCTCGGTACATTCTTCGTCCCCACACCAGAGACACGGTATTCTGGCGGTCGGACACCCGTAACGGTGGTCTTCAGGCTTGCTGCACTTAGCACAGCAAATAATTCAGTTGCGGGTGCCGTCCACTTTCTTTTCTCTGAGGGCCATGTAGATTTGACCATCGGGTTTGCTGTCGGAATCGTCGGCTGGGCCCTGGGCGGCATGGATAGGAGGAACTCCTCCTGGAGGCGGAACTGGTAGGGGTTCCGGGGACGGGGACCTGCTGGGGTGTACCCTAGGTGGTCCAAGGTTGAATCGTACGGGTTCTGGGAATCGTGGCTCTGCAAATTGCTGGTATGTCTGCTGATAGGTGAGGATATGGTTACTGAGCCGCGTGGGGGCGCAGGCGTGGGTGAGGTATTGGGCAGACTCCATCTGTTTGTCGGCCCAGTACCTTTCTTGGAACATTGCTTCGGCTCTTCGCTGCTGCCAGCTGTCGACTTTGTTAGTGGCGTGTCGGTACCAGAGGACCTCGGATGTGAGTCCGGGGTCGCCGATCTCGGCAGCTGCTCTATCCACCATTGCGGCGTATCGGGCCTTGGGGTGGAGGATCTGGATGACGTTGTCCCTGAATCCCTTTCCTTCATGGAAGTTGGGGATCCTGTATGGTGCGGCTCGTAACTGTCGTCAGTAAATCTTCCCACGGACTCGGTTGCAACCTTCAATATGCCATCTATCCATCCCAGGAACCACTCGAAAGTACTTGCAGGGCGCGTGAGTGGTCGGGCCCGTCGGGTACTCGACTGCGTAGGCGTAGGGGTCAGCGGCTTCATACTCATGCCACATCTGGTCTCTCAGTTCTTTTGGGACTGAGGTGTCGGCGTCGCTTCCCGAGTCGGATTGGGAGTGGTCGGTGCGCTGGTCCATGTCGGTTCCAATTCGGTCCACCCTTGTAATTGCAGCCATTCGTCGTAGTTCCCGTGGCTGTCGACCCAGGGGCTCGGTCCGAGCCTTGCCCTTTCCTCGAGATCGGCCGTGCATTCGGCCTCCCACTGGGCCCGGCGCTGGGCGTACGATAGATGAGGGCGCCTTGGTTGGTATGAGTGGCCGGAGTGGCCGCGCCCCCTTGAGTTCGCCGAGGACCGCGAACGTGTCGCTGGTGTGATCAAGGTTGGGGTGGAAGTACTGGCGGATGGCGTCGTTGTCAAGATACTTGTCGAGTTCCCCCTTCTCTCGGTCGAGTGCCCCGTAGACTGCGAGGTACTTATCTCCTGGCCAGAGGTCCCCGACGTTGATGGGCGGTGTTGGCCTTGTGGCCATGAGGAGGACCTCGAGTTGGAGGTCCTTGAGCCCCTCGGGCCACTCACCATTGCATCGGAAAACGATTGCCGCTGCGTTGGCAAGGGCCCAGGTCTCGTCGAGGGCATCGGCACAGTAGGGGTCCTCTTGGATGTCGAGGGGGGGCTCATTCTCCTTATCACTGTCGCCAAGAGTTCCTCCCTTGTCGATGATCTCGGGACCCGTGCTGCTGCTGCTGGTGTCGGGAATGCCTCTTCCCTCATTAGCTGCATCACTGACAGCACTACGGCTGCCAGGACTGCTGTCCCTACCTCCTCCCTGTACTCCTCTTCATTCGTCATCGAGGATCTGGGCGATGACGAGGACGGTAGGTTGTCCCTGGACGTAGGTGTCGTCCACTCCATCGAGGTCCTGTTGGTCGCAGGGGGTGAGGTCTGGTACGGAGGAGGGTGAGTCGCATCGACCAGGGTGGATGTCATTGATGTCGATGATTGTCGGTGCCCGGTACGAGCTTGCTGGCGACGGGCATTGCAACTGTTGTTGTTCGTCATGGGTCATGGGGGAAGTTGAAGCGTCTGAGTGGAGTGGGTAGTTGGGGTGGAAGGTGATGCTGTCTTCCAGTCGAAGTCGGAGGGTTCTTATACTCGTCTCTGCTTCGTTTGAGTCTCCGCTCGAACCTATTGTTAGTTCTGTGGTTTCTTTGCTATTGGTTTGGCATTGCTTTGCTCTGGTGCTGCGCTTTGATGGTGGCGTTAACTGCGCCTTCAGGTACTGTTTCACCAATTCTGGGGCGTGTACGTCTGACTCATATTCCCATGAGTCATGCGCGGGTGAGTAACCCTTCCATCGTATAAGGTATTGTTTCTGTTTTTGGTGCATTCGGTGTTTGATGATTTGTTCCACTTCCCATTCTGGTTTGCCATCCAGGATGTCCGGTGGTGGTTCTAGAAAGTTCTTCCCGTGTTGTTCTGTTTCTTTGTATGGTGTTAGTAAGGACGTGTGGAATACCGGGTGCACCTTCCATCGCATAGGGATTTCTAGTTTGTAGGATGTTGTCCCGATCTGTTCTAATATCTTAAAGGGGCCATATCGTTTCGGCGCTAGTTTCTTTGTTCCATAAGGGAGGTTCAGGTTAGTCCCTTCCAGCCAAACTTGGTCGTCGACTTTATACGGTAGATACCCTTTTTTGGTTTTCATGACTAGTTTGTTTTGAGCGTCCTTCATTGCCTTCTCAGCTTCCTTTCTTGCCGCTTGTAGTTTTGTCATTCGTTCGGTTATTCCGGGTATTTTTGGTAACCTATCGGGTTGGTGTGCTCGTGGGATAAATCCGACCAACAAGTCGTATGGGGCTACTTTTGTCGTAGTATTGGGCCATGAGTTTCTTGTATATTGGGCCATTGGTAGCCATGTCAACCAGTCATCTTGTCGGTTACTGCAATACATCCGCAGGTATTGTTCCAGTCATTGATTTGTCCTTTCGCTTTGTCCATCGGTCTGTGGGTGGTATGCAGTAGAGATGTTTTGTTTGACGTTCAATAGTGTGCACAGTTCTTTGGCGAATTTCGATGTAAATCGGGGATCTCGGTCCGAGATGATCTTCTTGGGTATCCCATAATGTGGGAAAACGTGTACCGCATAGAGTTTTGCCACTTCTACTGTGTCTATGGCTTCGTTGCATGGGATGAATATAGCCGCTTTCGTGCAGTCATGGTCTGTGATGGTAAGGATGCTATCATATCCTTCGCTGTTCGGCAATTTCACGATGAAGTCCATTGCGATTGTCTTGAAGGGTAGTGCTCCTGTTTCTGCCGTGATGGGGGATATTCCTGGTTTATTGGGATGTGTGTTGACTTTGGACATTTGGCATGTCGCGCATCCTTTGACATAGTCGGTTACGAATTGCTGTAGTCCTGGCCACCAGTAGTATTCTTTTACTAGGTTGTAGGTTTTTGAATATCCTGGGTGTCCTGCTGTGGATGAGTCGTGAAATAGGCGGAGTACCCCCCTCCTAAGGTCATTGTTTGCCACAACAACGAGGGCACCATCGTGCCAGAGCAGGTCGTTTTGTTTGTAAAGTTGGTGGGCCTTTTCCCAAGTGTGGAGATCGTGAGCAAAGGCGGGGTCATGCTGTAAAGCCATGACGCTAGTCTTGGTGTCGGATGTGAGGACGCTGTCTTCTTTGGTAAAGACTTGTAAGTGTTCCAGGTGTTGAACACTATTCATTTTGCATTCTTTAAGTGCGTTGAGGGCTGCCATATCTGGGCAGAGGCGTGCTTTGTGCCTTTTGGCTTCCCATTCGACGCCTATCTCGCAGGCCCAGTCAAATAGGTCGGCGTCGTCGCCTTCGAGGTGATGGAGTTGGTGAGGCTTTGTAACTTCCACCATAGGGACGTTTGGTGGAACGAAGAGGTCTTGTGGTAGGGCTACCACGGGGTCATCGTTACTGGCGTCTGGGGTGTAGTCAGGTCGCCGGGAGAGGGCGTCTGCCCTATTGGTGGAACCTGGCTTGTAGACAATTTTGACGTTGTAGTCTTGTCTTTCGTTATTCCAATGAGCGATTCGGTCTCCTAGTCGTCGGGGTTCCGTATGGTATTCCAGGTTTTTGTGGTCGGTGAGGACGATTACTGGGTGTACCACTCCTTTGAGAAGGTAATCCCAGTTGCACAGTCCTCGAAGGATCACCAGATATTCCCTATCGTAGATGGGATAGTGCTGTTCGACTGCGCTAAAGGTTTGGGAGTGGTACCCTACAGGGCGGAGCATTGCTCGCCCTTTTCTGTCTTGTTGTTCTATTGTCTGGTACAGGATGGCTCCTGTCGTGTATTGGGAGGCGTCGACCTCCAGAATGAATTGTTTGTCTTGGTTCGGTGGCAGTAAAACGGGTTCCGACGTTACTATATCTTTTAACTTCTGGATGGCCCTGGTGCAGTCGTCGTTCCATTCGAAGGTATTTCCCTTCTTGAGGAGGTTAGTCAAGGGTTTGGCAATGTCCGCGAACCCTGGAATGAATGGTCATTGGAAGCCTAGAACTCCGAGTGTGCTTTGCACGTCTTTCACGGTTTTGCAGATTTCCAGCCATTCTCGGATGCCGGCGATTTTTGCGGGGTCGATAGAGATAACGCCATTTCCTAGGTGGACGCCTAGGAAATCTACTTCGGGTTGTTCGAAAACACATTTCGTGGGTTTGAGGAATAACGAGGATTGTTCCAAGATATTGAGGAGTTCGTGGACAATCTGCCTGTGTAACTGTAGGTCTTTTTCTTGGGTGGCCACGATCAGGTCGTCCATATAGTGTTTGAAGTTCCTAGGGTATTTTTTTCGAAGCGGGTCAATGATGTAGGTGATGAACCGGGAGAATGTAGCTGGGGCGTTGCAGAGACCAAAGGACATAATGCAGAACTCGAAGAGTCCTCGGTAGGTCTTAAAAGCTGTTTTCCACCGATCTTCTGGTACGATTTGGATGTTATGGTATCCTTCTCGTACATCGAACTTGGTGAATAATGTATTATCGCCTAGTTCTTGGATGATTGTTGAAATTCGGGGTAAGGGGGTTACGTCCATCTCTGTCCATTTGTTCAATTGTCGGTAGTCCACTATGAATCGTGCTCGTCCATCCTTCTTTGGTATTGTGAAGGTGGGGAATCCGTACGAGGATTCGGATGGTTGTATGAATCCTTGTGCTAGGTTTTTGTCGATGTACTCGTCTTGAGCCTTTTGTGATTGGATTGATGCCGGATAGGTTTTACAGTTAATTACCTCCGGGGCCCCTTGTTTGAGTCGTATTTTATGATCGAAGTCCCTTGGTGGGGGAAAGCGTTGAGCTTCCCTTTCCGAGAATACCTTATGGTGCTTTTGGTACTCCTCTGGTACGTCTTGGTTCATTTTGTTTTCGTGTTCTTCCTGGTATCCTTGTGCCATTTGTTGGGCAATGGATACCTTTCTTACCATCTCGACAGGGTGGTTGGATAGTTCATTCTGAATTTCTTGTCTCTCTTCGTGAGAGAGGTCCATCGTTTTCTGGACATGGAGGAGGAAGTCACTTTTGTCCTCTTCCGTTTCAATGGTGACCCTTCTAAGGTAAAAGAGGGCGTCCTTGGCTGTTCGAAGGGTGAACATTCTTGTTCGTGGTCCAATGACTTTGGCCTTTTTCCAATCAATATTGGGATTGAACTTTTCTAGCCATGGATAACCAAAGATCATTCGATCCCGGCCAAGATTCGTGATGAGGAATTGGATGCGTTCTTGTTGTCCTCCCCTTGTCATAGTTACGTCCGTATATCTTCGGATCATTCCTGCTTTGTTTGTAGTCCCATCTACGTTGTGTACTGGGATCGGATGCTCCAAGATTTTTGTTCCTAGCCGATGTTGGATGACCCATCGGTAGTCGATAAAGTTCCCGGTAGCCCCACTATCGATTAGGGCTTCCGTTTCCGCCTTTCCGTCGTACGAATGAAACTCGAATGGCATTATCACAGCCCTTTTTCTAGTCACATATTCAGTACATATCTTGAGGACCCGCACCATGGCGGTTAGTTTGGGTCCATCTAAAAATCCAAGAGGGAATCGACTACAGACACACAATCTTCTTCGTCTAGTTCCAACATCATGTCGCAGAAATTGTCTTTGGTTAGGAGAACCCGTTCCCCTTGTTCTCCTTGTTCTCCAGGTCCCGAGTTGGGGGTTTTGGTTTTTCTGACTTGTCGGGGGTTTTGGAGTGGTTTCTTCTTCCATCCTCCTGGATTTGGGGCGCTGGTGTCCCTTTTGGGTTTGTCGGGGCAATTTTTACCGATGTGTCCCTTCTTTTCACAGTAGAAGCATAGCCCTAGTAACCTAGCGGCTTTCTGCCTGGCTTCTTTGTCTGAGTTTTGGAATTTTCTTCCTGTGTCCATTGCGTCAACATCCATCGCATCCAGATGTTTTGCCGGTTTCTTGTGTCCTCCTTTTCTGAGGTTCTGGAGGAGACGTTCTTTTAGTTGAAGTTGGGGGTTTCTCCCCAACGCTTCCTGTACTTCGATGAAGGTAAGTTGCTCTTCCAAAGCTGCCTCTTGCCATTCGCCGAGAGTTGTTGGTTTCGTGGGCCTTCGAATAATAGCGGCCTTTAATCCTCCGATTAGGCCATCTTTATACATCTCCCTGCTCCTGTTGTCGGTTCTGTTGAACCCAGCTTCTTTTAAGAGGCGGTCGAATGTAGCATTGTAGACCTCAATGCTTTTTCTGGGCATCTTGTCTTGCTTTAGGTTTTTCACCTGGCTAAGAGCCAACGTGACCTTTGTCCGAAACTTGAATGTGTCTTTGAAGTGTTTCTCGAAGACGGTCCAGTGTCTTTCATCGGTGTCTAGCCTTCCTAGGGCTAGGTTGCTGTCGAGCAGTTCTAGTTTGTTGTTTGCCCAATCTTCAACGTCGGGTCCTTTGATATATGTCAATATCAATGCTACCCTGGTGTAGGGGTTTTTCATGACCGCTTTGTCTAGATTGACCGCGCGCCATTTCTTGAATTCCGTTAAGAAGGTTTTGGCTTTTGAGTAGTCTCTGGTGAAGATCGAGGGTGGAGTCCCATACAGTCCGCCGTTCGATCCTGTGTTGCTGGTATTCCCTGTGTTTCCGGGGTTTCCTCCACCACCTCCACCTCCGCCTCCACCTCCTCCGGTGGCTGCTTTGTGGATACTGGTCATTCTGATTGTTGCAGGTGGTTTCGTAAGGTCAAATTGGTGTCCTTGTTCTGCTGCTGCCGCAACTTGTAGTAATATTTCGGGTTGTGGACTGTCACGTCCCAGAGGCTGGTCTCCTGATAAAGAGGCTATGTGATGAAGTCCTCCTGACAGGAATTCTTCGGTTCGTTGTTCTACTGGAGCATCCGTATATTCCAGTTTGGTTTCTTTCTCAGTTTCTTCGTGAGGGGGAGTGTTCACAGGGGTGTTCTTTGTTCTGGTAGGTAGTGAACTCCTGTCGTGTGATCTGTGTCTTTTGATCACTTCGGGGATGTAGGTGCTTATTTTTCCTAGTCCGTGGGTTTCTGGCCGAAGCTTTCTTTTTTGAAAGGTTGCCCACCAGCCTTGTTTCTGGATTAATCTATACCAGTTATATGAGTCTCCTACTTGGATAAATTCGATACGTCCTTCCCTGTAATCGGAAGTGTTTGGTCCTGTTCTAAGGATAGCATAGTATCCTGTTTCGGTAGTTGTATCAGCTTTCCTCCAGAAGGCTCCAGTTAAGTTGGGGTCTTTTGAGAGGATCTCTTCGTCGCGTAGGATGTGGAGGGGAAGGTTGTCGGTGTAGCGGGGTTGAACATAGGATAGAAGAGCTTCTGATACACTGATGGTTTCTAGTGCGATTTCATCTATCGCGCTCATTGTCGTAGTTCTTGGCCGTTTGCCAAGCTGTGGTTCGGTGTCGATCTCCACGGTGGTGTTTTTGAAAGCTCGACTTGTGTAACGCTCCCGAGGGCGTTAAGGGTCGACTTGACCTAGGGATAGGGAGTGGAGATCCTGCTAGCGCGAGGGGCGTTCTACCTGAAGTAATGATACGCTCCTAAGGTCCGGGCTTAACCCTTGGTACCTAGGCTCAGCACGTGTGACTCATGAATGTGATGAACGAGTCCTTTCGATAGTAGCTCGCAAGTGCTACTAAGACTTATAGAGTTGAACAGGCCTTCAGCAGTTGCCTGAGA
>QFEY01001163.1:0-42527 GCA_003316435.1 Russula virescens
TAAGAGAGCCACAGATAGACTTCCCAGTTCTTGACCCACCATGCAAATAAAATTTAATATCCTTAACAGGACACTAAAGGCAAAATAATTGTTGGTAGTTGTAATTTAAACAACTAATAGTGGCACAGAAAATATTGCTGATACCCATCAAACCCACACCTGTGGGTGTGGGTTAGGTGTGGGTAACTTATGCTAGACCCTTACCCATACCCACCCTACCCATACCCACATACCCACATGGGTTTGTAAACCCATGACATGCACTATGTAAACTGATGGTTGGCCTGCACTAGTTTGAGCGGGTTGCCCCAAGGCCTGGGTGGAGGTGGAGGTGGTGGAGGCAGGGTTGGAGGTTTTGGGAGGTTTCAGGGAAGGCTTCTTTTTGGGTGGTGTTTCCTTCCATCACTTAACGGTAATTACATGTCCAAAGGCGTAAAGTGTCTGTAAGCACAGAAGTTGCTGGGCACCAGTGCCATCCGGGTCTTCAAATGCAAAGGAGAGGGAGGAGGATGTGCCTATGGCATAGTTGGCAGGGTCTCGTACCCAGGAGGGTTGCTGAGTGATGGAGAGGGAGGCATATGAAGGGTTCTCAGTTGCGAGGGCCTGATGGACCTCACTGGGGGTGAAGGCTCCTCGTGTTTCAGTTCTGCCGGTGGGGACAGCATTGATGCATAATTTCGACCATTTTACATTTTGTCAGAGTTTGGGAGGGGACTGGGGTACCGCTACTGCAGTAGCTGAGAGGGAGGTTTGCAGGGCCTCCATAAAGTGTGGCAGAGCAGCTGTCAGTTGGGTTGCCATTGTACTGGCACTGCCCCAGATAACCAGGTTTCCCTTGGCAGTCCACCTTGCAGCAGACATGCGCACCTGGGTAGGGTTAGTGCGGTCTAAGGTGGCATTGATAGTGGCACAGATGTCGGCTGGTGAGGGCCTTGCATCTGACCAGGTGTAGCCTGCTGCCTCCACTACAATGCTAGGGCACTGGGGCGAGGTCATAACACTGGCATAAGTGTCACCGCCACGTGGTGCAGTCGACAATAAACTAAGCTCGAAGGGATAGTTGGACTGCTAGATAGTGCTCGAGACACACTAAGTCAATTATGAGGATGAGAGAGACAACTCTGAAGTGTCGTCTAAGGCTTTCACTGGTAAGGGTTCCCGCTGATTGGGCTCTGACCCAATAGCCACCCACAGTATAGATGAAGAAGAGGAGTATATTGAGACTACTGAGACAGGAGACTCAACTTGCTGTCTTAGAGACAGCAAGGCATAGCTTATATACTACTTATGGACTGCTTACTAAGCTAGGATACACACTACTAACTCGAGGTGGACAGCCATAAGGTACCATACAACATGACTCCAACACGAGGCAGACACGAGGCAAACACGAGGTAACTATGACAGAACCCTAATATCGTACAATCCAGACAAACACGAGGCCAGTTCCTGAACTTACACTGGGCTAGACCCAGAGGCCGGTAACAATAAGAGGGTTGGGCAGGGTGGAGAGGAGCCTTGGGTGGTGCTTTCGCAGGCTGAGAGGGGGTGGTCTGTGGTTTGGCTTTGATATCCTTCCTGACGTCAGATGTGGCCTTGGCCAGGTTGGCTAGAAGGTTCTCCATGCTTGTGAGGTGAGATTGGAGGGCAGTGAGTTCTTTTGTTGGGGCTGTGTGTGACTGGGTGCCTTTGGGGAGGAGGGACTGGGTGAGCAGGTCTTGGAAAAGGAGGCTAAGGATGTGTCCACTTGCCTGCATCGACTCATCAGGGATGGTCTTTGCAGGGTGCATGGATTTCAGGTATGCTAGGGCCAGGCCCAGCACTGAGGCTAGTGAGTCGTGATTGTTGGGGAGTATTGCACGGAGTTGTTCCCCAGGGTGGGGGAGAAAAGTGGGGAGGAGGATTGCCTGTGTCGTAGGCATGATGGTGGTTCGGATCAGAGTGCTTGGTCCATAGCTACATCGACGGGCGATCATCTTTTTTTTTTTTTTTGATGCAAAAAGGCATGTATTATGCATACAAAATTTATGGCCCAAAGGCCGTACAGTTGTAGCTACTAGAGGTTTGATAATGTTTACAAGGAGGAAAAAGAAACAGTCGGAAATGTGAACGTAGGACAAACACGGGTTCGTACGGTAAGGCAGCCACCAGCTCAGGGCGGGTCCGGGTGAGGGACAGGGAGAGAGCGGGCAAAAGCGCGAGTTCGGTGAAGAAGCGAGGCGAATGCAAGGCCGCCAGTGAATGTGAACAAAAGAACCTCGGTGGACATGGTGGGGAGCAAGTCGGCTTTCGCCTCCCAGTCATGGTCACAGTGCTCTAGGTAGCGCTCCAGTGACCAAATGGCCCCACAACCTGGTTCAGGACAAGTGCGGTTGTCAGGGGCCATAGGGCGGAACCTCAGTGAATATTGTCCGTGGAACGCATGGCCTGTAACCAGTTGGAAGGCCTGAACTCGTCGTTTCCGTATCGACAGGACTCCCTTAACCCAAGGGTGTAAAGTGGAGGAGGGTGGGTCAAAGAGGAGTGCCTGTCTAGCCCTTAAATCAGTCCGAGGAGGGGGAACGAAGTCACGCGCCCATTGTTCATCCATCAGGGCTTTCGTTGTCATCGTGACAGGGTCCAGAGAGGCGGCCTTAATTGATGCGAACCAGTGAAGAGGTTGTGTGTGCCAACCATGTCCATGCCAGCACCAAGTACGGCGCATCCAACGACAAGAGACCGTTAGACCCGGGGGAAGATCAGACACAGCGTTGCGCAGGGCGGTAGAGTAGGGTAGGAGGGAGTCAGAGCGTAAGGAGTTGTAGAACGTTGGGAAGGCACTGTCGGTATAGAGGAAGGGCACCTCCCCAGCGTGGGTAGGTCGGAGGCGTCGAATGGCAGCGATGCAAGCAAGCAAGAGGGCAGGGTGGCAGCAGGGTCCTGTACAGTAGTCTGTAATCAGTAATGAGTCTGAGTCAAAGATAGCATAGAAGCCAAGGAAGGTATGTGAAGGACAGTGTAAGGTAGAGAAGAAAACGACTTTGTAATGTGAAGAGTCCTTAAGGTATAGTAGAGCATCTCGTGTAGGTAAGTTCGAGTCGTGTACAGTAAAGGAAGGAGAAGTCCAGGGGGTAACAGCGGGGTGGGAGGGGGTCACATATGTAGGGTAGTCCATCGTCGGGAGAGGGAGGGTCATGGCCACAACAGAAGAAGAGACAGGGTGGACCTTAGACGCATGGAGGGTGCAGAAAGGGGGCAGCCGGTAAGTGCAGACGAAGCACTGTCGGACCAACTTTCGCAAGCGGTAGCAGATGGGAGGGATGCCCACCAAGGACTCCATCATGGAAGTCAGCGTCGTACGAAAGACACCAGCCAGCTTCCAGCACACCTCATTCTGAGCCACCCGAAGGGTGTGAAGGAGGCTAGACTGTCGCACGTCAGTGAACCATGTCTGAGGGCCATAGGTCAGCGTCAGGACTATCAGTCCGTGGAAGATGGTCCTCCAGGCAGGTAGTACCACCCCGCGCACAGAGGGCCCCAGCACCCCCAGCGACTTCACCATACTGCGCACCCGTGTTGCCATGATGCGGACATGGGGAGACCAGTCAGGGGTCAGGGTGAAGAACACCCTTAAGTAACGCAGGACCTTCGCCGGTCGAACCACCAAGGCTTCGCCGCTCAGCCTATGGAGGACAACACGGTCAGGGCAAGGTCCAAAGCGTACAGTGGACAGTCGTGTGGGGTGGAAGAACATCACCTCCATCTTGTCATGGTCCACCAAAAGGTTAAACCTCTCCAGCCAGTCGAGCGTACGGCAGAGCATCCTAGCACCCACACTGACAGCTAAAGCAAAAGTGGGGGCCGAAACGAAATTAGCGCCATTGTCAACATAAAGGGACAGGGAGCCGTTGCCCCACATCGTTGCCTCCCGAAGAAGGGGTGCCGTGAAAAGGGCCGACAGGACGGGGGATAGGGGAGAGCCCTGAGGCACACCCATCCCAGGGAGGAGGGGTGCGCTCGTGTTATTGCCCAAGGCCAGGATGACTGTGTGGGACTCCATGAAGTGCCGTACCCAAGCAACAAGCTCGGGTTCCACACCTAGGTGGGTGAGGGTGGACGACATCGCGGTGGGGGAAAGGGAGTTGAAGAAGCCAGAGATGTCAAAGAGAATGACAAATCCTATGCAACCCTGAGACAGGCATGTCTGGGCGTGCTGGCGGAGGCAGGTGGTGGCATCAGTGGCAGAGTGATGACGTTGGGCAAACTGGGATGGGCCCAAAAGATGGAACCTCGTGGTGTCAGTCGCAAGCCTGTTGGCCAGCACCTTCTCCAAAATCTTCCCAGGACATTCCAGGAGGGAGATGGGCCGGTACGCCTTAGGGGCGGCGTAGACGGGCGATCATCTACCGGAACCCTCGTTTTCCTGCGTCGTCGCTCTTCGGGTTGACCTAGGGTGGTGCCGAACCCGACGCTGCGAGCTGGGCTTCAGTCATTTCAGAGGCAGCCTGGGCTTCGGCTTCGTGTGCGAGGACATTCGAGCGTCACTCGAACGGGCACCATGTTTGTGCTTTTGTTGGTGAATTGATATTGAAAGAATCCACCCCGGCATGTCGTCGGAAAATGATACGGTGGAGTGCATCGATGCATCGCCGTTTGCGCTAATATTTTGATTATCCTCAGGGAGTTCTGAGAGGTCAGATACATCACTGTAACTCGCGTTGAAGGTATTTCCCGTTGTTGTAGATGGCTTGTGTTGCGCCGTGGCCTGCCACGGAAAAGTCCTGCCAAGCGTGACGAAGCGCGTTGGTCAGTGACATGCATTTTGTTGGGTCAACTCGAGCAAAGAAGTATGATGGAGCCCCGCGCTGCAAGTATATCACGAAGTGAATCCTCACCACGGTAACAAATCCAAAGGGATGGCCACGCACATATTGCGCTCACACCTACCTCATGGAGTGTGTTGCAGCTGATCTTACGCGCCGCAATTCGCCTGCTTATGTTGGGTTCATTCTCATCTTCGATGAACAGACCAGTGTTCGTCAACCTACAAGATGCCATTCCATGCATGTCAGTAGACTGGTCTGGGCGAATGACACAAAGTGCATACATGGAGAGCACAATGACACCAACGGGCCAACTGTCGACAAGTTTGTCATAAACCCCAACTCGTACACCTTCCCAGACTCCCGATAATTGAGAGTCCACATATCGTCTATTAAAGCGGAAGATCGTGGGTGTCAGCTCTCGCTAACAAGCGACGGACGAACGCACCCTGAACACAGTGAGTTGTCAACAGCGTTGGCGAGACCAAAGTTGGCCAATTTGACGACTGGTGGATCGTCTTTTGTCAAAACCACGTGCTGCGTAATCCGGTTGATGTCGAGGAGGCAAGTGAGAAATCTAGTCGTGACAACTAACCTCGAGTTTGAGATCCCGATGGGCTATGTCCTTAAAGTGGATGTACTGCGAGCGGGGATGTCAGCGTTCGAGGGATAAGATAAGGTGTAGAGGGGCGGTAGGGCATACTGAAAGTGCGGAGCACATCTGATGGGTAATGTGCTTGGCAATGAGCTCGGACAGCCCATGGTTTGCGAGGATATGATCCAGGAGATTGCCCCTTGTATGTATTCTAACACCAGGCCAACAAGGCACAGCTATGTCAGAGATCTACTCACAACATGCAACATAAACAAAAGGTAAATCAAAATAAAAGCATAAAAAATCTCATAGCTCCGCTCCAGAAGGCTCATCCCGCTTACCTGAGCTTCCTTAGGTGGCGTTGGCGTACTGTATGGCGTACAGAATGGAACATCAGTTAGAAGCGTGGCGGACTTTGAAATCCGATGGGTATCGAGGGTAAATTTTTGAGTTTTAGCGGTCGTAAAACAAAGTTCAGAATTAGTCGTCAGTGCGGCATTTCAAAATATCGTCTTAAGTTATTTTTCTTCAACATGTCTTAGGGTAATTAGAAAGTAAATAAAACGAAAATAAAGCAACATTTAATCAAATGATTATGCAGGCTATGGAACAGCACACGAGAATGCGGACGCCCTCAAATGTGGCCACTTTGCGCTCACACAAACGTGCCTGGCTTTTTTCAATGTTTTCTGGGGGGTCAGAGCGAGGACACGCGTGACAACACGTGTGACGATGTGTGACGGTCTCGATGGAGGCCGCATGTACGCCTCATTGTCGTCCTCTGCACTCTCTGGGATACTCGATGGCTGCCTACTCGGCCTCAAAACGATAATGGTGATGTTCTAGCCAGTAAATCAAGGCAACAGTGGGCCTAGGCGAAGGTAGGTGGCCATTGTTACCGGTGAAACCACTCTACTGACCGGATTTTCGAGCCACAGGTTCTGTCTTGTGGGGCAGTCAGTGCTGCCCCTCGCGTCCGCTTTTCCGGCCTCAAAAGGCCTCGCCGCCTCGTGGGTCACCTCCCAAGGGGGTTTCTATCTGGGCTTGCAAGTGCCCCTCATCTCCACAGCGGTCGGCGTGTGCACCAGGGGAGTGTGTCTCGCAGTGGCAGAGTGCACCTTGTCGCCATCCTCGTGGTTGGGCTTGCACCCGCTTGACCATGTCCCTATGTGGCAGCAGTGCTTTGAGCACCTGCTTGCCCATGGGTGTGTTGTCTTGCGGCAGCCATTTTGGGCCCATACCCATCCTTGCCCTCCGCCCAAGGCTCCAATGCCTCGAGTTTTGCGGTCGTGGCTCCCTCGACGCTAGGGGTGTCTTTGGTGGGGCCGGTATGGCCTTCGCAACCAACGACGCTCCCCCGACTCCTGCACCGCCTCTGCCTCCACTCGCCATATCTCATTACATAAATCATGTATATTTTACCTATCTTACCTAGACAAATAAATGACTTACTGAAGTTATTTTTACAAACTTCTTTACTGAGTTTAAAAAACCTTGCAATTTCCTGAAACCTTATGCTTCACAACCACTGAAACTCTTCAACTATTGAGGATCATGCAAATTCATTCATTGATCTGTATCTCCCCTCCCACAACTCTAAATTTTATATCAGACTCAAATGGTATGCATAGATGATATCTTGAAAATGTTACAGTACTGTGATGAGAGATGCTTAAATGAGGACTGTTTAATCAAAATTTGAGTCTTCACTATAATTATATTATAACATCAGTAAGATCACAAAGCAAGTGCAATGAATTTTCTTCATTTCTTGTGTGATCTATAATTGGGTGGTGTATAGGTGATATATCTAACTAAAGATCAGTTAATTTACTATGGCAATCGCAATTTGGAGCTCTATATATTTTGAAACCCATAACACGTGATGGCAGTGCTTAGTAAGATTAGTGTCACGTCAGCGTAAGGTGGACACCGATATAGTTCTGCCGAACGCTCATTTTGATTGTCATGCAGACAGAATCAACTCTGCCAACAGTTGTTGACAGAATCACGAAGGACGTTAAGCGGTGAGAAGAATTCATTAAAACAAGTGGTACCTTCTCAATCGCATCTTCCAGCTTCCGCATTCTATGTGTGGGTCGCGTACGTTTACCACCTTCCCGCTGAAAACATGAAATATATGATTGATTGTTGATCTATGCACGCAGTCAGGCGTCGGAAAGTCATCTATAATCAATCACGTGTTCCGTTTCAATGGCGCGGTATGCAGCGGCTATGTTCAGAGTGTCTGTTGTCCGTCACTAACCGACTTGGCTGTAGAATAAGTCCGTTTCGCAATATGAAGTGGGAGATGCAGATATAAATACAGAATTCACCTCAAGCGAGAACGAGTTTATCCTTTTGCACGATTCTAAAGGTTTCGAACCGGCGGATAATAGATCATTCGACATCGTGAGCAACTTCATAAAGGAGCGACGCAAGAAGGACCTCCCCCTCCGAGATCAGCTCCACGCTGTGTGGTGAGTATCCCTTTGGAGGCAGCAGGCCGAGCTCATTGCTACTAGGTTGTGTATAGAAACGCCAAGGGTCGGGGGCCGTGTGTTTGAAACGGGGGACGAGAAATTGCTGAAACTCTTTCGTGATACTCAAAGTGGGTTCCTTACCACTACGCCAGTTGTGCGCCTGCGGCGTGATAAATTCATATTCTCGGAATCAGCTCCTACCGTGCTCGCCTTCACAAAGTATGACCGGCTAGTAAGGACAAAGAAGTATGAGTTGAGGGAGGAGCCTGGGAATGAGAAGCTGAGCGAACATGAACTGGACATCCAGAGTAGAGTGGAGGCAGATAAGGCATTCAAATCCTGTGTGAAAGTGAAGTCCGTCAAGGCCGCTATGGCAGGCGTGGGTTATGTCAAAGTTTCGAGTATGGTTTCTTATTTTTTCTTGATCGGTGCTGATCTCTCCCTAGCCCAACAGGGTTATGGTTCTGACATCTCGAAACTCGTCGATTTCACTGGTGACGTGGTTCGTGGATATTTCATGGGCAATAACCGCAATACTGGTTGGTTAATATGGGCGACCGCACAACGCGCGAGTCTCCAACTCAAAATCGACGCCTGGCTCACGTCGTAAGCCCTCTCAATTCCATCTGATTTATACCGGACATGTACTTTGCTTACTTCTTGATAAGTGAATCGATGGCCTGTATGTACTATCTCAAGCAGTTCTCTATCGGTCACTTTACTATACCTCAGATTATGGTCCTCCTCCTCCCGGTCCTATAAGTGATTTCCTTGCACATGTTCATCAAGATATCGTCACATTTTGGAACTTCTTGGATGAGAAAGATGTAAGGTATATTTGTGGTGTAATGGGCAATAATCTAACAAGGTTCCCTATTAGATCCTTCAGGGTGAACACTTCATGAGATCCATACTCCTGCTTGTCCAAGACGCTGAAGAATCACGAAAGCCACACGGCGTTCTGTATGTCCAACGCGATGGAGTTGAATAGAATCTGAAACGTTATTTCATAGCCCCCGAGCTATTCCCCAGATTTCTCAAGACTTGAGTCAAGTCACCGACATTCATACGCCTCCAGCGGAGGCCTTCGTGCTGGCAAGAGATTTCCTGGATTTGCTCGCGGAAAATGCCTCGGAGAAAGAGTACGTTCTCTTGGAAGTTTGTCATTGAGTTGCTGACAGAAGGCGTGAAGGGCCCAAACTCAGCGTCTGTTGATGACCTACACCGCAGATCTCACAGAAGTTCTGAGATCACTGTTTGACGTCCTAGTCGAAGGCGACGTGCCTGCCACCGACTCGGAGGGGAGTCAGGGGAAGCAAGAGAGGACGAGCTGGCCGGTGCTGAAGCAGGCATACGAAAAATACGAAAACGAGGGCTCTCGCCAACGGATTCATAACCGCATTCGCGAGAAGTTCAAGCATGATCAGAAGGCTCTTACTCAGTCTGACTTTCTAGACCTGTTTAGCGAGTTGGTGAAAGGCCGTGGGCGTGCCAATAATTAACTCTCGAGTGTCCAGGCCCGTACCGCCTCCCTCGTCGCTCCTCACCTTCAGCATCCTTAAAAGTCTCTTGGTGATTTTGATGTATTTTGGACTACCTTTTCGGATTCAATGTGTAGTCCTTGCCTTCATCCCTCGTTTCCGTCGAGAATAGAGTGGTTCACTTCTACCCGCGTGGTGTCCCAGGCGGTATCCCTTCTTCTCCTCTTCCGGTATTGTGCGGGTTTCTCGACATTCTTCATTCGTTACGTGCGGCCATAGCTGACCGCTTCCCATCATCTCGTGGCCGATGCGACTTTTGGGTATGAGGCGTGTATCCATGAATAAAAATGCCCTCTATTTTATCATGATGACAGCCAACCCAGCGAGAACACTTCATGTTCGTCGGAATTCTGCCTACTTCTTCTATCTTTTGTTTCTTCCAGGAAACGAGCCAACTAGCCCTAGTCTCGGTACCCGGATCCCCTTCTAGCCCTTGGGGCTCCCTTATCGTCGAGTTCCCGCTTGCATCCTCGTGCAGCCTCACTATGGCCTGGACTCTACTGCCACCATCTACTTGGACCCGTGGACACGGTACAAATTACCGCACAGTGGTCGGAAATTGACTCTTTTAGAACCGGACGATTATCTTAGGCGCGATCCTAGGCTGGTGCAGTGGTGCCACGAGTCGACCATCATCGATCACTTACCCTGTTAACGTTTGAAACGGTAACTTACCCCGTCAAATGGTGGCAGAGGTAGGAAACGACACGGTCCGAAAAGGCGCTCACGCCTCAGGCTGGATCCCAAACCCGTGAGCTGAATTCCATCAGTTGTATCAAGCGCTACTCATAAACACAAAAAAAACCCAAGTTGTCATGAAACCGAGAGGGAAAAAAAGGATATCAAAGACGAAATGTTGATCATCCAGTAGATTGCATCCTTCTCCGTATTCCAGCATCGGGTCTACAGGGCACATCCGTATCAGAGGTCTACTCACAACATTTCATAGGAATAAATCGAAAGAAAGCAAGAAAATATTGTCATAGAAATCATGACCTCCCTCCGCAGGAACAAGCGTCTCCCAGTGGCGACAGATATCAGGGTGGTCCGTGACTCGATGTCTTCAAGATACCGCCTTCTCTCGCCACGCGACTCGCAGGCTGGTTACTGTGACTGCGATTGTTATGGTTTCTACCCACGTGTTCATTATTGTTTGACATGTGGAGCTTCTGCGCGTGAATGATCTCGACGCCTACTCGTCCTTGTTACGCGGCGCGCGCCATCACCTCCATCACTGTCGCGAAAGTGCCACACCCGAACCCGTGCGCCATGTCGCAGCGCGCGTGGATGCCCATCAGTTCCACTGGGATGATTTTACTGCTGCATCGGCGAGCCGAACGCAATCTCCTTTCCGTCTCGCAGGATTCAAGATTTCCCTCTGACGACGCGTACCCTGTTGATCTGTGCAAGTAAGTGTAAGTGCGTACGCGCGCTTTAACGCGTCTAGAGTGGGGAGATGGAACGACGGGGAAGGTGAGTAAGGTGGGAGAGTAAAGGACACGTACCCAGGTGCCGTTCGTCGAGTTGTCCCGCACCATAACCATAGACTATCCTCGCGTCCATCCCATTTGAACGTGCAATGATTGTAACCTGCATACCTAAACACACCTGCGCGCGCATTTTTTATAAACAAGGAAAGAGAGGGAGGAAAAGGCGAGAAGGAAAGGGTCCTGGCCCACATTTATCCGCATGCCCTCAAAGGTGTTATTGTTGTTGTGGGCACGGCTGATCCTGATGATCGGGTTTGTCTTCAACCAGTCAATATGCAGCGCAGTGTTACAAGGCGAAGGCAACCGAAGAATGGCCGATCCAGGGGGTGGACATCGCTGATGTTGAAGCTGAGACACCTGCTACATCGCTCCTTGCGTCTTGCCCACATAATCGTGTTCTACAGGAGCCATTGCTGAGAAAGGGACATCCATTGACCGTTCAAGTTCGGGCTTTAGTTCTGGGGGTTACTGATCGGGGAGGTATATTTGACTTGAAGTCGCGTCTGTCTGTGACTGTGTGGCTTTGCTTTTTTGACGTTACCATTTTTGTATTGATTAACTTGGGTTATCTTTGGGGCCTTGGAAGGAGTTACTGTGGTTGTCGATTGAAGGGATGGGGCGAAGGACGAGTGAGTGGGTTGTAGCGAGATTTTGCGCATGAGCGACTAATGGGAGATGAAACTACGCGAGGGACGTAATGGTGTCTATTTCGGAAACACCATAAATGTGTCCAAGCTCTAGTATCATTCCATCTGCCGCGAATCGCAGCGTCATTATACTTCGAAGTCGGGGAGGAATACAACTGGAATACAGCATTTGGAGCATATCTATGGTAGAGCCAGCTGACAATCCGCCGTCCGAGCTAGGCGAGCCTGTGACTCGTACCTTGTCCACATTGTCCACTGCAACACCATTTCCTGAATTTCTTGATTTCACATCCTTGTAGATGACTACTAGAGTAAGGGGAGAAGAGACGCGCTTGAGCTGAGCTCGCGAAGGTGGTGAATTGTAGTGCGACAAAGTCACAATGGGTCCGTGGGGTAGTCTTTAATCACCAGACCGAGTTCATATAATAGGCAACAAACTGGGATAAATGAGATCATCGAATGGCTACGGTAATCCATCATACCGCAGGGACCATTATCCCGAAGACGGAGGCTGATAATGAGCTGGCTGAGTTCCTATCTGGCGGAGTTCTGATTGAACATAGCGGCGACGGCGCTCTCGTTGACATGTTGACATGTGGAGACTATGCGGAGGCACATGTTGCTCTTGCTGACACCAACTCACTACCAGCTCTACACACCTTCTTCTCGTCGGAGCCAACAGTGTCTGTAACTTCTAATCTGTCCACATCACCCACCGCAACACAATCACTCGAATTTCCCGATCTGTTATCCTTGCAGATGACGGCTACAACCTCTAGCAATAATGAATACATCGCCCTAGGTGCATTCTTATATCTTTCTTCTCGCTACGTTACAAATTCTAATCATTTTCGAGAAAGAGGTGAGAGGGACCGTGGCCCATATAACGAGTAACTCTGCGGCTCAATCTCAGGCCTCTGGTCGAACATCGCGAGCATCGGGCATCGAAGCCCCGGCGAATCCGAGCCCCGGCCCACAGTCAGTTATACCACGTAATCAATACGAACACTGACTGACGCCGCGTATGACAGAGGTCCCCCTGGTGGAGGTTCTGACCCAGAACCGCGCATGGTTGGCGACTTTGACGGCAATGCCAACGCGCTCTGGAGGCTTTACGAAACGGAAACCAGGAGCCCCGACAAGGCCCATATTCAAACTCTGAAGGATGATATGGAACGTGTCCTCACATTCGTCCGTACATACTTTGCCCATGCCTATCGACTCAGTCATACTGACTCATGGCAACATAGACTGGTCTATTTGCTGTCGTTCTCACAGCCTTCATAATTGAGGGGAAAAAGGGCCTGAAAGCTGACCCGCAAGACGAAATGGCGTATTATCTTCGACAGAACATCGCCATGCTAGATCAGATTTCCCGCCAAATCTCCTTCATTGCTCCCCAATTCTCCATCCCTTCCGCACCGCCCGTCCCATTCCCTGACTTTAAACCATCGGCGTCCGACATCCGAGTGAATGTCTACTGGTTCATGGCCCTCGTCCTTAGTCTCTCTGCAGCATTTCTTGCCACCCTCGTCCAGCAAAGTGTTCGCGATTACATGGACGTCTTCCAACGATACAGCGACCCTCTGAAGAGTGCGCGACTTCGACAGTATTTGCTTGAGGGATTGGAAGACTGGTGTATGCCCACTGTAGAGGCCATAACAAGCATCCTTCACGTGTCACTGTTCCTATTCTTCCTGGGGCTTTGCGACTTCGTCTTCAATATGAATACAACAATTGGTCTTACCACCATCATTCCCATCGGCCTTACCGGTTTGCTGTATATCGGCGCGACAGTTTCACAAGTCATATCTCCGCAATCGCCATACCGGACTTCATTTTCTGGCATTTTCTGGTATGCGCTCCAGAGATTCAATGCTTATCAGGACAAGAACCGAGATCCTGATACAGCATTGAGTCCTGTGATGACCCAGAGACAGATGCAACTTGCGATGGCGAAAACGGATGATCGCGAGAGGCGGGATGAACGGGCGATTCGACGGCTGGTGTCCAATATGACAGACGATGCGGAAATAGAATCACTCGTGATGGCAATCCCTGGTTCATTCAGCAATGAATGGGGTTTGACGGTGTGGAAGAACGTATTGTCGCCCGAAGACAGGAACGAGAACACAAGTCAGAACGAGCTTAGACCCCTTACTGCCAGCGACTCTCGTCACAATACAACGGCGTCAACCCCTGCCTTACATCCTCTTGGTATTCATTCTCACGCCACCATCTCAGGTGTTCGAGCAGAGGACACCATGCGAGGGCTCAGTGTACGTGTTGGGCACTTGTTGGATACCTGCAACAACAGTAGCCTTTTCGTAAAAAAGACACTGTGGCGGAAGCGTACGCGTGCATGTGTCGAGACTACCGCATTGCTTGTAATCCACGCAAACGCCAAACTTAGTCAGTTTGGAGACATGGACCACATGGTTAAGCTGCTAGGAGCTATCGGCGATGATCAAGGGATAAGTAAGGCATCTTCCATAGAGGAGGACCACCTATTTGTGGTGCGCTGGACCTGCCTTTCGCTGGTGGCCATTCGACCGGTTCTGGAATCCAACGTGTTACTGCACACGGATGCAAGACGGGCCTCGCAGCGGCTTGAGCGAAGAGACTACACCAACCGGAGACCAGACGCCACGCGCCTCGAAAACATAATCGAGACTTTCAACCGGGTATTATGGCGCCTAGGTCAGCTTTCTATACAGTCGACTTGGCTAGAAGATCAGATGGAAGAACGAGTACAGAGGCTCCTCCAAACGAGCGATGCTCTGATCGCATGGTTGGAACAAATCGATATCGAAAATGTCGAGTTAGGATTAGACGACTCGTCGATAATCAAAGTCCAAGATTCCATCGACCGAATTACCCATAGGGTAATAACCCGCCAATTACCAGGTGTTACATCCGACATCTCTGATCGGGTGTCTGATGACTTCAGCGAATTTGTCGAATTGTTCCGCGATCCCCATACATTGCTATTCATCTCCCCTCTGCGGAATCTCAGCAGGATTCGCACCTTTGCCCAAATACTCCGAGATATTCGTGAGAAACGAAGGCCCTTCGATGCCTTTCAGGGAATGTTCAAGAAGCTGCAAGGATTCAAGTTCCCGAGCAACTCGGATGAACTGTTCCATCGACAGAAGTGTCGTCTCCAGGACCTCCAGGGTGGCGGTGGTCTTGGCTTTACGGTCGAGCTCTTTTTCCTCGCGCTCAAGCAGCTGTTATCCAATTCCCCACAAGAAGAATCCCGCTCTGCGCTCTATATCGGCACGTTCCGCGCCATCACATCTAACTGGAGGAAATACAAGGACTCACCCGGAACACAAAGGCTCCTCCTTAAAATGGTTTCGCCAGATGATGGCATCATTTTCAGCTTTATCTACCCTGACTATATCGTGGACGCATTTTTGGAATTTATGGGCGAGATCCTTGACGGACAGCATATTGACGACGACGTGCAGAAACTTTCTGGCATCCCAACCGACAATCCTCGCTACGCTCTCTCAGTCAAGGTGTTGAATGCCATCAGACGGCCACAGGCACAGGCACCACCTTCGTAGCTTTTCATTTTGCACCCAGTCACTCTGTATATTCTTGACTTTCTCGTAATGATAAATGGTCTTCCCGAAGGCAGACATTCAGAACAAGTGTCCTTGTCATTCATATCGCACGACGCATCGCGGATAGGCAAGGGACCATTCTGTGATCGGGGTCCCGCCGTGACCTTCTTGCTTCAGGTTATGTTGCGGAATTTGCCAGTGGTAATGAAAGATAGACTTACCATTGTTGCGCACCAGGTAGGAATCAATGGGGGGTCCCAAACTAACATGTGTTCCGTCATTTATTCTCATAGACTGAAACAGTTTTTTGAGGGTGAACCTTGAATGCTTGGTGATACCGTGATCTTTACGTGGGTCTACTCGATCCCAAAGTCGTTAGTCCGATTTATTCAAGTTCACGGTGAGCCATATCCCCTCGAATGATCACCACTGTTCGTAAACCAACTCTTTGTATGTCCTTTTTGAATCAAACTATGATACGTGAGCGAGCTGACGCAGATAACGAACGAGACTGAAACGGATCTATCTAATCAAGATTGCTATTAATGACGATGAACAAAATAGAGTTGATGATAACTGAGTGCGTTCATGAGAAAGGTAAATTCAGCATGCTAGTTGAAAAAAAGCTAATAAAGCAAAACCAGGGAGGGAGGTAAGATGAGACGATTGATGATGATAGAAACGATGACAGGACAAGAAAACAAAACAAGGAGAACATGAATAGATGTACAATGCGACTGCCGCCACCAACCAATAGTAGTACCAGCTCAACAACGCCGGCCTTGGTACGCCCCTTGTTAGAGTCACGCCAACGTGAGAATGGACGGTACATGGACCGCACACGAAATGCAGCCATCACCAAGGCTTTCAAGGGAGGGAACGAGCTCGCTGCCGTCGCTGAGCTATAACAGTTGGCACATTCCGATCGTACTACACGAAAGCATTTGATAGGATGTACCACACGGAGAATAGTGACTCACGAAGACCAACAACTATCGGTCCCATCCAAGTACAGGTATCATCAAAATTCTTATATTGGTGATGCCCTTGATGAGCCATGATCCATCTATGAGAAAGATGCGTTATCGAGCAGGAGAACCGTGGTTGAGGCATGTCTGGCGATGTTGGGGGAGAAATAAAGAACTATGCAGGCCCGGGAAGACCAGTTGGATGACCTGAGAGAAAGGTAGTTGGAAGGTCAAAGACTACCAACTGCGGAGAGGAGAGTGAGGTCATGGCAGTGGCGCCGCAGAGAGAAAAAAGACCGGACAGTGAGGCCTAGTGAGGTACGACGACAGACTACGGTGAGGCAAGTTGAGTCACGCGACTCTCCAAATTCAACAGCGTTGTCGAGGATAGCCATGCTCTCCTTCTTACTCTCTGTCCATTTTCATCAACCCACGTTACCCCAATATGAAGTTCCATGTACGTATCTTTATAATTATGGGACGTGCGGCCTAGACCGCATAGATAATCATCAGCCACTTGAGCCCGTCTATTGCAAGTTGCGAGCGTCATGACAGTAACTACGACCTCACTCTGCGTCCCGCCTCGGCGTCGCATCGTTCAAGGAGGCCTTCCATAACCGTTTCGAGATCTTCGGCCCGCAGGGCGAACACATTCTAGTAAAGGACGATTACGGCGAATACCCCCGAGGTTGTGAAAGTCAATCACGGCAGTCCGGCGCAGAGTCGGGCTTCGCGTGGTAGCAGAAGGCATGACGCAAATGACGGCGCTCCTCAGGACGACGAGCGACCCGCTCCGCATATTTGAATACGCGAGCGGGATACCTCTTGTGCCTCTTCCTTCATTTGGGACAGGCGAGACCGGACGGGCATTGTCCCTCACTAAAGGTGACTTTATCTCTAGTAAGTTAAGTTCTTTATGTCCTCCTCCTCGCACGCAGAGCCTCCGACGCACTGGATGGCTTTCCCCCAACAGCGGTGGAAGGTACAAGGCCACAGCCACCGGGTACTACGACCAAACTTCTGTGGAACGAGAAAGTGCCGAGCTTCGTTGTCAAGTCCTCGACTGACGTGGCGTGCATGGTTTGAAACATGGGCATGTCGATGATGTGAGGGAGCTGATCGCGCATGACCGCGGGCTGCATGACTTCGCATGATTGCCCACTTCCACAGACACTTTCATACTTCTCGCGTCTTGGTCGCCGCAGTCGGCTCGCTGCGCGTGCTTGACCTGCGGCGGCGCCTTGCACACAGCCCGATCTTCTACCACCCCAGCGACCTGAACTACGTTGGTACACTCTACCAGGGCGTTACGAACATCCAGATCCTCAACATGCGTTCCCCGAGCCGCATGCATATCGCGCACCCATCAGTGTGTCGGATTAGAGCTCGGCCGAAGACAGGCTTGTCGCGATGGCAGCTTGCATGTGGGTGGCTTGGGGTTTCCTCTTATTGGCCTTTCTTTCGCGCCACTTCACACGCAGCGGGTGTCTGTCAATTACTTCCAAAGGACATTTCGTCTCATCGCTCTATCCTCCCGCGCCGCGCTTGCAACTTTGCCACATAGTGCAGGCTCTGGGCTGAGTTCTCCAGCTCCAAGGTCATTGGATGTGAGGAACGGTGTCATTATGGGCACAATGGTTGCATAATCGACATAGAAAGAGGTTATGCGCTTGGCGTGGTCCCCGAAGATCGCGCCCAAGAGCATGACGCTGGACACGGCACACTATGGGGAATCCTTTGGGATTCATGAAAATATATGGCGTCATGTCATGTCTAGCGAGTGTATCTTCGATGCTATGTAGGACCATGTGGGCGACATTGCGAGTAGAGTCCTCACAATCAACCTTCACCAAAATCCCGTTGCAAACATAAGATCGAAAATTGCAACTAGCGACGACGCTTTACGAGCTCCCGATGCGATCTGAACGGGCCGTTCTTACGTAACTTGGTTCAGATTCTCCGCCGCCCCAAAGTGTCGACATCCACGACACCATCGAAGGATCACAGAGCCCACTTAAGCATCAATTACAACGATGGTTTTCGCACCTTTGCGGTTTGGGACGACAAAGCTGAGCGTTGGGCCACAAAATATGCCTGCCAAGAGCGTCAAGCCATGGAGCTCTTTGGTCGCGCTGAGCGACGGATGCCAACCACCAATTCCCTCGTACGTGTATCCTCTTTTAAGTTCTCCTTTCCAACGCAACATATGCCACACCATGTTGTTCTGATCCAATTTCGTCCCCTACACAGAGATGAGACGCATTAGTTCATGCGATTAGACTCTCCATTCTCCTTACGCATCTCTCAAACGCCTGGCCACAGTGAATATTACAAAGTTTTTCAATGCATTCCCTGTTCTCGAGGAAGCTGCTATCAACGCGATATACGACCTTTGCAAAGACCAGGAACAAAATGTTTCACACCATGTTCTTCGTTCTATCCCATCAAACGGGCTAACGTCGATTCTCCCCCCTTTTTTTCTTATATCCGCATTCAGGGATACAAGACTATCGTTGTTCAAATGTCCAAGGAACAGCCAGGGTGGGTGGAGCGGAACGTGGACGTACTGGTGCAGTTGCTTCAGAGCAGTGAGTCCTCGTCCAGTGGAGGAAAAAGAGGAACTCAATATATTCGTTGTTTTCTTCCTTTGTTACTAGATGGACCAGGGGAGGTTGCTATCGTGAAGACTGCGCTCATCCAGCACCTCGAGCTAGATTCCAAGGTCACTCTCGATGTCCTCTGCAACCAAATCGTACCACCAGATGATCCCGTGGAAGACGAAGACAGGGCAATTCGAGAACGGTTGCATGGGTTAGTCGTCGCATTTATCGCAGAGGAGGCGGGGAAATCCCTACTCTCACGATTGCGAAGCCAAGGCGACAGCAGTACGGAGCGGGAACGGATGCTTATAGACACGTTGCTCAAGGTGATGCACATCCCATCGTCATTATTGCGAATGATGCTTCTCACCGACGAGCCCTCGGGCTCGGGGTTGTTAGGCATTATCGAGATCTGGCTTCAAGGACACGGCAAGGATTACGAAGGACATCCTTGTCTTCCTCCCCTCTTTCGACAACAACTACGGCAACAATAATGGTGGCCACAACGCCCGCCACAGCCGACGACGCAGCGATGACCTTTTGCGGACGCTACTCGAGCGGGCTACGTCATCGCTGAAAGGAGGATCTAGCGCCAGGTCGGAACCCAGCGAGCCTAGAACAGTCCCGTCTTTATCTCGAATTATCGGACTTCTTGTGTCGCGAACGAGGCGCGTCGGACCCTGTCCAACTCTTACATTTCTACTGCACGTCGTCGCTCATGGGCAAGATGACGCTCGGAAGACTTTCCGAGAACGCGCGCCTCTTTTTCATCATTCATCTGGCGCGGGCCCTCTCCGCTTGCACCCGCCGACTGCCTCGTCCGGATAGTCCGGAGTCTGGAGAGTTCGCAGCGATGCGGCGACATGTCGTTGACGCGTTGGCGATCATCTTTCGCGTGCGTACTCCCATCCCTCGCTACCTCTTTCCTTCTCGGTCTCAACTTTGTTGCAAGCAGTTTTTCGTCCAAATAGCGTCATCGGACGCGCCATCATGGATATCATGCGAAACGCTGTTACAAACGTGTCAGTAGGTTGGTGGGCCGTGGGGCTTGTGGGAAAACTGATAGATGTGATCTTTTTTTTTGTTCGTCGGTTTTTTTCCCTCGTTTCTAGAGGAAGGAGCAACAGACGAATTGGAACATTCCGCCGCCCCTCCACTCGATTCTGGTTGATATTTCTCGTCTGGCGGACGAAAAGCAAATCCCCGAGTCCCAAGCGCGTCGCAGATCTTAGTAGGGTTCGTTTCTGAACACTTTTTTGTGCATTTGTATGGTTCGACTGAGACTTTTTTGCCCACTTTTATCGGTCATTGACTCGCTCGTCATTACCTCCGCTTTCGCTTCCTGCAAAACCGCCATCACCAGTTCAACCCACAATCCCGGTCCTCAACGTTCCTGGAGAAGCTACCATCGGGGCTCGAATAGCTGTGGATGATGAGTCCAATATGTCGGGAGAATGATCGGGAGCGCGACGCGGAAACTGTCCATTAGGGGACAGGACGACTGTCAACGACGTAAGCGCAAGGATTCCTCTCCCCACTACTCTGTGCTCCAGTCCATCTACGCCCGGAAGTGCGGCAGAAGACGGCTCTCAGCAGCTCTCGACTACGAAACGGCTGAAGACGACGACGGAAGGGGAGACACCGTCGCTGTTGTTGCGTATGGGACACGCACAGCACCTCTCAGTACCAGCGGCCGTTTGGAAGAAGTCGAAGTCGAGGTCGCCACCAGCAATCCAATCGCAGCGCTCCGATTCGTCCGGGCGTTCTCCTACGGGACTGCCTGATCTTTCGCTGGGGATCAGTATCAAAGGTGCAGCGCGGTCACATTCACATTCGCATCCCCACTCTCTACTCGAAAGGATACGAGGAGACGGGACATAAGGGAGGCGGTTCACAAGGTTGGCTATTTGGTAGCTTCGGGTAGCTCTTAGCTTGCGCTTGCGGACTTCGCAAGCATCCCGCACACATACGGTGGCTACAGCTGTGGCCTGTATTGTGATGATGCTGATTGACTCTATCTGTTTGCGGGGAGGTCGCTATTCGTCGTTTGCTGTGATTGGCTCGAGTAACGTATGACGTGGCAAGAAGGCGCTTATTTTGCGTTGTGTCAAGTGGCGAACGTTGAAGGCTCTGACCTGTTGTCCCTTCCTGCGGTAACCGCGTCCCCAATTAGTCCAGACTGATGATATTGTCATCTTTTTCTATTTCATTCCTTGCTCTGTTCGTCATCGGCAGCGGGGCGAGCACAGTTCAGGTATGCTAAGCCGAATTCCGTAACCCCACCAATCCAACTTTTGACCTTTCGCCGCGTCCGCGTGTACCCGCGGTCCGCTGCTCTCTTCCTCCAAGATATCTGTAATAGCCTGGGCACCACAAGCCCATTACTCCACCGTGCTCACTCATATATTCTGTGCCCCCTCATGATGAGACAGTTTGATATTTGTGCTCATAGAGCCAAACAAGTTAAATAGGTGCTACGAAGCTGTTGCGTCCAGGAGTAAAATATTATACAATACAGTACGGTACTATACTACTATAGTACATACAGGGTCGATTATTCCCCCGTTCATGGCGGAGGCTGATAAGGTCGCGACGATCCTTGAGACCATTTTTGGACGAGCAACGTTCCCACAACGGTCATGTGGCTTGCCATGGGGTTGGTACAATATTACCGTATGTATCGATCTTTCGCTCGAGCGGAGACCTTTTTAGCTAAGTCGGTCACGCGGACCTTTTGCGTACTCGGAACTTTAAACAGTGAGCTGGCTGCGAGCCTAGTATCGATCGCTGTTATCTGGCGGAGTTCTGATTGCATTCTTTCCCCCCGTGTCACTGTGAAAAGAAGCTATATATCAAGGATGTCGAGCGCTGCCGCTGTTACTGACCCGAATTCATCATACGTCTTCTTCTCGTCAGAGACAGCAGTTTCAGTCTCTGTAACTTCCACTCTGTCTACATTGTCCACTATAACACAACCGCTCGAATTTCCCGATCAGTAATCCCTGATTCCCTGCCGATGATGGCCACCATCTCCAAGAATATTAGTTACTCCGAGCTAGGTTTATGCTTATATCTTTCTTCTCGCTATGTTGGAAATGCTAATCGTTTTTGCGAAAGACGTGGAACGAGGTGGGGACCATAAGACGAGTAACCCTGCGGGTCAGTCTCAAACCCAGAGCGACCCTGAACAAACATCGAATCATGGGTTATATCACGTAATTACTATATCCAGGAACACTAATTGATACCCCACACGTGAACAGTGCTCCTTTCGATGTTATTTCTGGGTCCCTAGGACCGGCCATGATTATGGACTCGGACTTCGACAACAACGCTAACGCGCTCTGGACGCTTTATGGAAAGAAAACCTTGAGTGACGACGAGGCCTGGGTCAAGACTCTGAAAGGTGACATGGATGGTGCCCTTCTATTTGTCCGTTCATGTTTTGTTCATACTTATAGACTCGGTCATGTTAACTTATCGCGACATAGACTGGTCTCTTTGCTATAGTCCTCGCCACATTCACAGTCGAGAGCAACCGAGCCGTGAATCCTCAGGACCAAGTGGCGCATCTTCTCCAACGAAATGTCGCCTTGCTCGATCAGATTTCCAGCCAAATCTCCTGCATGGCCCCGCAATATCGCAACTTGAACGCTTGCACTCCGTCACCCCCCATTACTTGCACTCCGTCATTCCCCATCACTTGTACCCCATCACCTTCCACTTCGTTGTCTTCCACTCTGTCTTCCACACCATCGTCTTCCACTTCGTCGTCTTCCACTCCGTCGTCCTCTGCTCTGTCGTCTTCCACTCTGTCGTCTTCCGCTCCGTCATCTTCCACCCCATTGTCTTCCATTCCATCATCTTCCACTTCGTCGTCTTCCACTCCGTCGTCCTCTGCTCTGTCGTCTTCCACTCTGTCGTCTTCCACTCTGTCGTCTTCCGCTCCGTCATCTTCCACCCCGTTGTCTTCCACTCCATCGCCTTCCACTCCGTCATCTTTCACCCCGTTGTCTCCCACTCCCCCGTCCCCCATCGCTTCCACTCGACCATCCTCCATCAATTCTACTCGGTCGTCCTCCATCCCTTCCACTCGGTCGCCCTCTACCCCTTCTACTCGGTCATCCTCCATCCCTTCCACTCGGTCGCCATCCACCCCTTCTGCTCGGTCATCCTCCATCCCTTCCACTCGGTCGCCCTCCACCCCTTCTGCTCGGTCATCCTCCACCCCTTCTGCTCGGTCGCCCTCCACCCCTTCTGCTCGGTCATCCTCCATCCCTTCCGCTCGGCCGTCCCCCATCCCTTCTACTCGATCATTCTCCATCCCTTCCGCTCGATCATCCTCCATCCCTTCCGCTTGGCCGTCCCCCATCGCTTCTGTTCTGTCGCCCTCCATCACACCCACTCCGTCGGTTCCCATCTCGCCCCCCCCCACTCCCACTCCGCAGCTCCTATCATCTAGTATTGGACCATCGCCATCCGAGATCCGTACGAATGCCTTCTGGTACATGGCCCTCGTCTTCAGTCTCGCCGCAGCCCTTCTTTCCACCCTCGTGTCAAAATGGGTTCACGATTACATGCGTAGCCTGCGCCAGTACAGCGACCCTCTGCAGAGTGCGCGACTTCGACAATATCTATTCGAGGGGTTGGAAGCATGGCGCATGCGTGCTATTGCCTCGGCTGTAATAGGTCTCATTCACGTGTCTCTGTTCCTCTTCTTCTTGGGGCTTGGTAGCTTCGTCTTTGACATCAATTTACAAACTGGTCTAAGCACCACGATTCCCATCGCTATCATAGCTTCGTGGTATGTGATCATGTCGGCTACATCGATCATGTATCCGCAGTCACCATACCAGAATCCATTGTCTGGACTATTCTGGTTCACAAATCAGAGACTCAGAGGCCGCCGGTTGAGGGATAGGGGACAGCTTGCGATGGTACTGACGCAAGATCGTGTGGGACGGGATGTACGCGCGATTCGACGGTTGGTTTCCAAAACGGCAGAAGATACAGACATGGAATCACTCGCGATGGCAATCCCTGGTTCATTCAGCGATGGGTGGGGATTAAAGGTGTGGATGGAGGTATTTTCGCCCGAAGACAGGAGCGAGAACACAAACCAGAACGAACTTAGACCTCGTACGTCAACCCCTGCCCCACATCCACTTGGTATTCATTCTCACGTCACCACCTCACATGTTCGAGCAGAGAACACCATGCAACAACTCGCTCTATGTGTTGGACACTTGTTGGATACATGCAACAACCGTGGCCTTTTCGTAGATGAAGCACTATGGCGAAGGCGTACGCGTGCATGTGTCGAGACCACTGCGTTGCTTGTAATCCACGCGGATGCCAAACTTGGTCAGTTTGGAGACATGGACCGCATAGTTAGATTGTTAGGAACTATCGGCGATGATCAAAGGATACGTGAGGCATCTTTCATGGGAAAGGACCACTTCTTTGTGATGCGCTGGACCTGCCTATCGCTGGTGGCCATTCGACGGATTTTGGAATCTAACTTGGTACTGCACAACGATGCAAGACTGGCCTCGCTATGGCTCCAACAAAGTGACAACATCGGCGAAATGCGTCTCGAGAAAATAATAAACGCTTTTAACAACGCATCAAGTCGCCTAGAATCGTTTGCTGGATTGCTAGTTTCGGAAGAGACTGAAGAACGAGTAAAACAGATCCTCGGTGAACAGGAATTTCTGATCTCAGAATTGGAACAAATCGATATCGAAAATGCCGAGTTACGAATGGACGATCGGTCCATAAACAGAATCCAACAATCCATCGACCGAATTACCCATGGAATAATAACTCGCCAATTACCGGGCGTTAAATCCGACATCTCTGATAAGGATGATGACCTCACCCAATTTGTCGAATTATACCGTGATCCTCGTACATTGCTATTCATATCGCCTCTTCGGAATCTCAGAAGAATCCGCTCCTTTGCCCAAACTCTCCGGAATATTCTTCAAGGACACTATGTCGATATCTCTATACAGCAATTCCAGGAAACGATCAAAGACTTGCGAGAAATTGTGTTCCCGCTCCAGTCGGATAACCTCTTCCGTCGACAGATGTGGCGTCTCCTGGACCTCCAGGACGGTGGTGGGCTTGGATTTATCGTCGAGCTCTTTTTCCTCGCACTCAAGCAGCTTTTATCCAAAACCCCATTAAAAGAAGCCCACTCTGCGTTCTATCTCGACACGTTCCGCGCCATCACATCTAACCGGAGTGAGCACAAACACTCACTCGGGACACAAACACTCCTCGTTACTATGGTTGCACCAGATTATGGCATCATCTTCTCCTTTGACTACCCTGACTATATCGTAACCGAGTTTTTGAAATTTCTAGGCAAGATTCTGGAAGGACAGACAGGCAACCATATCGACAACGTCGTGGAGCAGCTTGATAACGCCACCCGCGATACTACTATTCATCCGCGCCATCGCGAACTTGCGACCAGGGCGCTACGTTTTCTGCCAGTGCAGACGTCGTCTTCGTAGACGCTTCATTTCATACCCGGCGCTCTGAACACTCCTTTCCTTCGTGTAATAATAAATGTAGTGGAGGTGGAGAGCTGGACGGTTTCCTGTCTTCAGTTATATTTTCCCTTTTTGATCAAAGACACTCGTGTATGTATTGACTTGAAGGGCAAGCGTGGGGGTACCCAAGCGAAGACGTGATTACACTACAGTGCGCCACCTTCGAAACCTTTCACACCCCTCGCACCTATGATCCCTTTCTCTTCCTCTCCCAAACGCCTTTCCCTTTCACTAAAGACCTCTTTTTAATGCCATGTAGTATATAAGACTACCGGAATGTAAGAATTGAACCAGTGTTCTCGAACCCTTCCTGCGTGCTTCCGAGTCGGTCTTGTATCTTTCCTTCGCGCTTGCTGCCTCCTCTCCCACTCGATTCCCCTCGGCTCTGCCCCCGGAGCCCTCGCATCGACCTTTAGACTTTAATCTTTCCAATGGCTAATATTTGGAATATATGACCTTGTCGAATCGTTCATTCTTGTCCCATAACACCATTGATTATTCTCAAACATCAGAACATTTTCGATCGTGTGCGTTCGATGGTATCCTTGGCGTCTTTATGGGGAATCAGATCCACTTGACCCCAAATTGAGGTACTCATTAACGATGCGCTCTCATTTGTAAGATACTAGACCTGAAATGTGAGTCCGGCCTGAGCTGGCTTTATGGCGTGTTCAAAAAAAAGCTTGTATCCTTTGGAATGACGACCACTTGTTTATAGAACCAACTCTTTATGGGACTTTCTGATACCAAAGTATGATACGTGGGCGAGACGATCCAGACAACAGACAAGGACGAGAGTTAAACGGGCCCGCGAAGATTGTGAGTATTAGTGATGGTGGACAGAATAGGTGGATTTGAAGATAACTGAGTGCGTTGACGAGAAAGGTGATTTCAGCGTGGGCGTTAAAAAAAAAGGTGGAGGGAGGTAAGGACTTAGAGAGACGATTGATAATGACAGAGACGAGGACAGGACAAGAGAACGAAGAACAAGAACTTGAATAGATGTACAATGTAACTGTCACCACCGAGCATTAGCGGTACCAATTCATTTCGTGATCACTCACTTGCGCTTGATGTATGCGTGGGTTAAGTGGCCCGGATCCGAGTCGCTCGCAGCGTCAGCTACCCTCGGACGCAACACGCACCCGGAGCCACGACCATTGTCACAGTATCATTCCGCTCGGTCGAGGGCAAAGCCGCATTCTGTAGCTTTCCCTGCGCCTGACTGCGCCTTCCGTGCTTGGCAGCGGGTGGGTGCGGTTCCACCTCCATCGCCGCCTCGTCCGAGTCAGCGCTCTCCCTGCCCATCGCGGCGTCGACGGGCGATCTGCATTCTCGGGTCGACATCGTTTTCCTGCGTTGCCGCTCCTAGAGTTGACAGAGGGTGGCGTGGAACCCGACGCTGCGGGCTCGGCTTCGGCTTCGCGCGCGAGGACCTTGGACCGTCGCTCAAGTGGACACCGGTTAGGAACTTTTGCCAGCGACTTGATGTTGAGCAAATCCACCCTAGGTATGTCAGAGGATGATGATGCTGAGGGGTGCATCTACGCGTCGCCATTCGCGCCGTCGGCGATATCTTGGTTGTCCTCGGGAAATACTAAGAACTAGTACACGTCGCTCAAATTGGGATTGGATGCATTTCGATGGTTGTGTTGTGCCGCTGCCGCCTGCAGCGAAAGAGTCTAGTCAACTTCTAGCAAACGACGTATAAAGTCTCGCGCTGTAAACACGTCACAATTTTAATCCTCATCGCGATGACAAATCCCATGGGAAGATCCGTACCAGTTGCGTTTACACCGACCTCATGGTATGTGTTCCAGTAGATCGACCGCCCCACGATTCGCCGTAAGTTGGGTTCGGTCTCGTCTTCGATGAACGGGCCGGTGTTTGTCGATCTGTCAGATGCAGCCCCGTGTGCGTTAGTAAACTAGTCTGCGCGAACGATGCAAGGTGCGTACATCGAGAACACGATGACACCAACAGACCAATTGTCGACAAGGTGGTCGTACAGTAACCTCTTAGTCGTATACCATCCACAGCAGCCTCAGGTACTACTGTAGGTAGTCAGACGTTTGAAACATCAATTATCCGTTCAGAGCAGACCAAGAACGAATAGCCGGAGACCAGTGGGTAAACGGCCGGCGGATCGTCTTTTTTCAGAAGCTTGTTCTGCATAACCCTATCAGTGCCAGGTCCGAGCCAATTGAGAAATTCAGCCGTAACGTACCTCGAACTTGAAAGAGAGATGGGTTAAACTCTTTGGGCGTACGGTACGTTGGATCTTGGGTATGCCTGTCCCGGGCTGGCCTGGCCGTGAATTGTTCAGCGGAGCTTCTGCCCGTGGCCGCGGACGGCCCTCGTCGCCCAACAGTTTGAAGGTCCCAATTGGTGTCAGGCTGTACCATTATACCAACATCTCTCTCCGGAACAAAATTTAAAAGTCTTGTATTCGCAAGCACAGAGTAACACACAAGATGAAATATACCACAGAAGTAAATGACAGTCATCCGCTGAGTGAGAAGTGGGTTCACATCAAGAGTCAGCGCAGGAAGAGAAGCAATGTGAACGAAGGATTTACCCACCTGCGGTTGAGGTTGGTCTGAGTGCCTTCGAGCCCCAACCCGTCGCACTCATGATGTCCGGGCAGCTGCAGCTCTATCACGGCGGCACCAGGGCTGCGCATGTCAAGCACCTGGGCGTCTGCGCCGTCCTGGTGGAATGTGCTCATGTAGTTCGAGTCGCCTGGGTGAATGCGATGTGCAGCAGCGGTGACGATGACGGATGGCCGGTTGAGCGACGAGTTCCGTGGCGGCAGCGCCTCTGAGAGGACCGTACTTGTTTGATGTCCCACAGATCAAACGCGCGCGGCGAGCCATTCGCGCTGACCGAGATGACGATGGCCGTCGTGTCTGTAACTGATCCACGCACGACATGGCGATCGGAGGCGTGTCCATGGGACTAGCATCTTGTTGTAAAAAAAACGGTGAACAGTGCCACGTTATTCCGGCCCTGGGCCTTGCATCGTCGTCGAGAGAAACCCCACCAGGGGTGTTGGATGCTCTGCATGTGGGAAGGGAACGTGAAGGAGGACCATACCCAGGATAAAGCCACCTTCGGGTAGAGTCATTGTGTCTCCAAACATGCCTGTTGACCGTCGAAGAAGAAGCGAAATACGCATCACTCTTGTATTCAAACACGCGGAGCGAATAGCCTGCCGGTGGAAGGAGCTCAGTCATCGGCGCCTTCTGCGACCGTGCAAGGCTCGACAGTGACAACCTTTTGGTCGAGCTGCCACTGCGCGCCATCGCGGGGTACACATGGTTTCACCACTGCGAGCATCACGAAACCGTGGTAGTTGCCATAATTTTCCTCTACAAGGGGGACGGTCATCCTGCAGACCAATGACCACGATCTTGCCACAGGAATCCCCCGTGAAAGATGTGATTCGAGGGGAATGCAAAAGCGTGTGTAGTTGTTGTCCCAACACTGGCGATTTTCACCCGTCAATCGCGTAAATGGGCGGTTGGGATGACGGTGGACCAGGAGGTCAGCTCGATGGATAGCTATGTTGCAAATGGCATAAGAGGAGGAAGTATACATGTGGCTTGCAACGTGGTGTGCGAAAGGAAATGAATGAATCTGACCTTAACCGCGCCTAAGCCTATCCAGCTCGCATCCCCCGTACAGTAATCACCGCCGATCATGGGTGTGGGTGGGATAGAGCGCTGTGTATCCCTATTTGTTCATTGTTTGTGCTTGTTATTGACCATTGCAATTGGCGCCTGTAAAATGGTCAATACAGCATTTCGGTTACATCTTACAATCTTACAATACATGAGCATATCCCTGGCATTCATGACGAACGCTGGTATGCTGCGCGGCTGTTGAGACCATTCAGCTCTTGGATGAAAACGCCTCACAACTCACCCACGATATGAGCCTGAGCCCGACATGACATGGTGGCTTTCGATCACGTAAGTGTTCATTCGGCGAATTCTGATCGTCCCTTTCATGCAAGGACTGACAGTTTTGCGCCTCGCAGCAGAATACTGTAAATGAGTACAGAACTGGGTTGTGCTTGGTAAGCGTTTCATTGGTTTGAGGGTGTCAAGAAAAACGTGTAACGATTCGTCTAACGCTCATTTCGACTGTCATGCCAGCAGATTCAACTGTCCACGACATCCTGAAGGAGGTCGACCGGTGAGAAGAACGCCTTCGAAACTCGTGGTTCCTTCTCAATCCAACTTCTCAGCTTCCGTATCCTATGCGCAGGTCGGGTAAGTCATCGTGACCACCCTTTCCACTAAAACCATCAAATTTGTATATTTGTCCGTTGACCTTGATCTATACTTGCAGTCAGGTGTTGGGAAGTCATCTATAATCAATCGCGTATTCGGTCTGCAGGAAACGGTAAGAAACTATGATTAGAGTCTGTCTGCTAACTAACTGGGTTGGTTGTCGACTAGCCCGTTGAGCCCTGGAAAGTGGGACAAGCAGACATCGAAAGAGGTATCACTTCGCACGAGAATCAATTCTTCGTGCTCCACGACTCCATGGGGTTCGAATCGGGGGAAGCCGGAAAGTTCGATATTGTGAGCAACTTTGTCAGTCGTCGATGCGACAAGAACCTCCCCCTTAAAGAACGACTCCACGCTGTGTGGTAAGGGTCCTATTGGAGGCACCGCCAGGCCAAGCTCACGGCTTCTAGGCTGTGTACAGAGTCACCGACAGCCGGGGGGCGTGTATTTGAGTCAGGAGACGAGAAATTGCTTCGGCTTGCCCATGAGACAGAAAGTGCGTTCCTTTCTACTACTTCATTTCAGCGCCTGAGGCATGATGGATCCGTATTCACGGAATCAGCTCCTGTCGTGATTGTCTTCACAAAGTATGACCGCCTAGTAAGGTCAAAGCAACTCGAGTTGAAGGGCGATCAGGATGCTAGTAGCCCTGTCTCGGAGGATGTGGCCAAGCGGAGCAAGGTGGAGGCCCAGAAAGTAATGGATAGCTGCATAAAGTCTCTCGAGAGCGCGAAGAGCAGATTGCACACGCAGAAGCTAAACTATGCGAAAGTCTCAAGTATGATCTCTCATTCTTTCACTGATCAATGCTGATCTCTCCCTAGTCATTGAGGGCTACGAAGCTGACATTTCGTCTCTCGTTCAAGTCACGCGTGATGTTGTTCACGAGAGGGTGATATGGGCGATTGCACAACGTGTGAATCTCCCAGTCAAAATCGACGCCTGTATCAAGTAAGCCTCTCAATCTCATTCGAGTCATTACGCTGCTCACCTCTTAAGAAGCATGGGCACGGAACGTATGTATCTCAAACGACGCTTCTCTGTCAGCCATCTTACCATGCCTCAGAGTATCGACGTTTCCTCGGCGGTGGTCGGTACAGGCAGATGTCACTGCAGGATTGCCTTGCAGAGATCCATCAAGATATCATCACTTGTTGGAACTTCAAGGACGAGGACGAAGTAAGGACATTTTTGCGGTGTAATGAGAATACTGTCACAAGACTACCCATCAGATCCTCAGCGGCAATGGGTTCAAGCAGTTGATGCTGTACCTTGTCCAGGATGTTCATGAGTCAGAGAATTATAGCGAATCTCACAAAACATCGTATGTGCCGATAAAACAGGGTTGAACGGAATTTGACATGTATTTGATAGCTCTCCAACGATTGGCAAGACTCCCCAGTTCTTGAGTGACTTTCCCACATCTCCTACCACTGTGCCACCCCTTGAAACGACAAGCAATTTCGCGGTTTGGCTCAAAGGTACTGCCGTGTATAATGCGTACGTTTTCTATGGATCTGTGATTCAGTCGCTGAAGGAAGATATCAAGACCTAAAGTTCGACTTCTTTTAACGACTTACATCGTAGATCTCACAACAGTACTGAAATCACTGTTTGAAATTACGCTGCGACGAGCTCGGTCGCCAGGAAAGACAACCTGGTTGGAGTTGAAAGAGGCATTCGAAGGATACGAAACGTCGGGCTCTCACCAACGGATTCATGGTAAAATTTGTCGGAAGGAACAGCAGGGCCTTCATCCAGATAGCTTTGAAGGCATGTTTTCTGAGCTGGTGAGAGACCCAGTACTGGCCCCACCGAGCCCCCCACCAGTGCCCAAAGCAAGGGACGCACAAAATGCCACATCCCATTCCACACAAGGTGGCACCTCAAGCTCCCCACTAGATGCCACGCGAGAGGCCCCATCAGGATCACCCTCCCCCCGCCGACGAATACGACTCCCGTGTATCTGTGTGTAGCACCTCGGTTCTCAGCATTTTTAAAGCCCCGGCCCTTTTGATGATCCTTTGGTATATTTGGGATTATTTATAATTCTTGCTTGGATCCTTTCTTGTTCGCATCCATAGGTCTAGTTCATCACATGTGATCCCTTCTACTCCTCCAAATTCGCTTGTAATTCTGAACTCGTATGTGATACCTGTGAACAGCTCTATATTTTGTCTGCAATAACGAACAACCCAGAGAGAATGCCCTACATTCATCGAACCCCCATCTACTTCTAAGAGTGTGTTCGGGAACGCTTTCGGTCTTGGTTAGACCTCAGTTTCACGGGCGCTAAAATGGATTCCGAGCTGAAAATTTTCAAACGAACACCATTTGAGTCGTGAAAAAACTGAGATTTCTTCTTCTGAGTGAAGCATTACGCTGTTTAAAAAACCCACCTGATTGTCGCACAAACTGCTGCAATTGACAGGTCAACCTTAGCCGATGTTGCCCTGTGGTACACGTGCGGACTGAGAACGGCTGGTTCCGAGCCCAGTAATCGAGGCGCATGCTGCTGCTCTTGTTGTAGACTCGAACCTTGTTCTCATTGGAGCTAAGAGTCTCAGTGTCTGTAACTTCTTCCCTTTCTACATAATCGACTGCAACTCAATCGTCTGGATTTCTCAATCCGATGTCTCTGCACACCGACATGCCTAACCGTGACGCTGAGGCTCAACGTGATATCCCACAGCGTCAAGGTGCATAGGCCCTGCCCTTCCTTCCTGCTACGTTAGAGGAGCTAATCATTTTCGAGAAAGATGTGGGAGGAGGTGGGGCCCGTGAGACGAACCAAGTCGTCAATGACAACACTGGCAGGAACTCGGGACAGAAGTCAATTATAGCCCATAATAAATATTCTGGAGCACTGATTGTAGTTCCGCTGATGGTAGCTCCGGTCCATCGCGCGACTTTGATGGGAGTGCCAATGAGCTCTGGAACCTTTACGGAAAGGAAGCCAAGAGGCACGATGAGGCCCAGATTGAAACCCTGAAAGATGATATGGGCGGTGTCCTCATATTCGTCCGTTCATATTTTGCCCATGCCTATGGACTCGATCATACTAATTCATGGAAACATAGGCTGGTCTATTCTCTGCGGTCCTCACCGCGTTCATAATCGACAGTAAACAGAACCTGAAAGTCAGCCCCACTGATCAAATGATCTATTATCTCCGTCAGAACGTTGTCATGCTGGATCAGATTTCCCGCCAAATATCTTCCATCGCACCTCAATTCCCTATCAATTCCACCTCGCCCGCCCTATTCTCTGCTCCCAAACTATCGGCATCCGACATGCGCGTGAATGTCTTCTGGTTCATGTCCCTCGTCTTCAGTCTCTCCGCAGCGCTTCTTGCCACCCTCGTCCAGCAATGGGTTCGCGATTACATGCATGCCTTCCAACGGTACAGTGATCCCCTCAAGAGTGCGAGACTTAGGCAATATTTGCACGAGGGATCCAAAAATTGGTACATGCGCCCTGTTGCAGAGGCGGTACCAGCTCTCCTTCACGTGTCTCTGTTCCTCTTCTTCATCGGGCTGTGCGACTTTGTCTTCCACATCAATACAACAATTGGTCGAACCACCACAATTCCTATCGCCATCATCGGTTTCGTGTATATCTTCACGACAATTGCACCAGTCATAAATCCGCAGACACCATACCAGAATTCATTTTCTGGTCTTATCTGGTATATGATCCAGAAATTCGGTGGTCGCCGATTCAAGAATCGGGGTCCTGATGGAGCATCGGAATCTGTGAGCTCGGACATAGCCCAGAGACGAATGCACTTTGCGATGGAGGTAGCGAAAAATCGCGAAGGGCGAGATAAGCGAGCGATTCGATGGCTAATTTCTGACATGACAGAAGATGCAGAAATGGAGGTACTCGTGAAGGCAATCCCTGGCTCATTCAACGGTGCATGGGGCGAGACGGTGTGGAAAAGGGTTTTGAATACAGACGAGAAGAACGCAAGTCAGAACCAGCCCTCACGCATACAGAATGTCCTTCGCTGGGTCACCTTTCTCGTCAGTCAGAACTCCCACTAGCCGTTATGCTCATGCTAACACAGCGGTAAACACACATTCCCTACATCAGCCGAACCATAATCCACACTACACCATACATATCCGAGGAGAGGACACTTTGAGAAAGCTCAAAGATCGTGTTGCCCATCTATTGGGGAAATGCAAGAACCAGGGTCATTTCACTAGTACCGAACTATGGCATGGGTGTACGCGTGCATGTGTCGAGACCACTGCATCGCTTGTATTCCTCGCGGATGTCAAAGTTGATCAATTTGACGACCTGGAAAAGCTACTAGGAGATATCGGCAATAGTCAAACCGTGCGCGAATCATCTTCAGTGGGAAAGGACCATTCATTCGTGATGCGCTGGACCTGCCTTTCACTGGTAGCCATTCGACCGATTTTGAAATCCACCTGGGTACTACAAAATGACGCAAGACGGGCCTCGCGAGGGCTTGAACGAAGCGACGCCGGCGAAGCGCTTCTCGAGAAAATAATACAAACTTTTAACAACGCATCAAGCTGTCTAGAATCGTTTGCTGGATTGCTAGTTTTGGGAGAAACGGGAGATCGAGTAAAACAGATCCTCAGCGAACACGAACATCAGATCTCAAGATTGGAACAAATCGACATTGACAATGCCGAGCTACGACTGGTCGACGAATCGATTAGCACCGTCCAATATTCAATGGACCAAATTACCCATGGAATAATAACTCACCAATTACCGGGCGTCAAATCCGACAACTCTGATACAGCGTCTGTTGACGTTAGCCAATTTGTCGAATTATACCGTGATCCCCATTCATTCCTATTCATACCGCCTCTTCGGAATCTCAGAAGAATTCGCTCCTTTGCCCAAACCCTCCGGAAAATTCTTCAAGAACCGGATGTCAATACCTTACAGAAATTTCAGAAAACAATTAAAGACTTGGGAGAAATTGTGTTCCCGCTCCAGTCGGATAACCTGTTCCGTCGACAGTCGTGGCGCCTCCTGGACCTCCAGGATGGCGGACTTGGATTCATCGTGGAGCTCTTTTTCCTCGCACTCAAACAGCTGTTATCCAAGTCCTCATCAAAAGAACCTCAATCTGCGCTCTATATTTGCACATTCCGCGCCATCACATCTGACTGGAGCAAGTACAAGAAATCACTCGGCACCCAGAAGCTGCTTCTCGATATGGTTGTGCCATATCGGGGCATCATCTTCAGCTTTGATTACCCTCCCGATATCGTAACCGCGTTTTTGAAATTTCTAGGTGACATTCTGAAAGGGCAGAGAGACCAATATATCGTTGACATCACGAAGCGGCTTGATAACGCCACCCGCGATGCCATTGATCCGCGCCATCGCGCACTTTCGACCGAGGCATTACGTTTCATCCCTGTGGTTCAACCGTAGTCGTAGCCTTTTCATTTCGTACCTCGTACCCAACCATGAACAATTGTCGCACTATTCATTCTTATCCCATAAGACACCGCCGAAAAGCAAGGGACAGCCTTGCTTTTGGGGCTGGAGCCTTCGAGTCTCAGCGTGTCCTTGTTTTAGGGTTGTGGTGGGCAGTTTAACGTCTGACATCTGTCTCGTCGATTATATACTCGACCCTTTTCGATGGCGTGCGTTCGGTGGTACCCTCTGCGTCTCCACGAAGACTCGGAGTTAGGTCCACTCAATGCCATTCCGACTTTTTAACGGTGAGTCATATATCCCCTCGAATGATTACCACTGCCCGTAAATCAACCCTTTGTGAGTCCTTCTCGATGCCAAGCTATCATACGCGAGCGAGCCGATGCAGACAACAGACGAGCCATGTAAACAGTATTGTGAGTATAAGTGATGATGGACAGAATAGGTAGACTTGAAGATAACTGAGTGCGTTAACGAGAAATGTAAATTCAGCAGGCGAGTTGAAAAAACACTGATAAAGCAAAACGGTGGAGGGAGGTAAGGAGGGACAATTGATAATGACAGAGATGAGGACAGGGCAAAAAAAAACAAGACAAAGCACCAATAGATGTACAATGCGACTGCCACTACCAGCCAATATCAGTGTCAACTCTTTTTATGATCATTCGCGCTCGGTCCATGCGTGAGTTTAGTCGAACGCTGCCCTTGGATGCAACACCCGCCCCGAACGACTCCCCTACCATTCCACACAGCTAGGGGTAAAGCCACATTCTGCTGCTTGCCCTGCTGCGCCTGACTGCACTTTGCGCGCTTGGCCGCGGGTGGATGCGGTTCCTCCCTCATCGCCGCCTCGTCTGAGTCAGCACTCTCCCAGGACTCTCCCCGTCCATCGCGACGTCGACGGAGTGTCGACGGGCGATCCGCCAGCGGAACTCTCGGGCCGACGTCAGTTTCCTGCGTTGTTTTTTTTTTGGTGCAAAAAGGTAAATATATTGCGGAGAAGATCTTGACCCGAAGGTCGTACAGTTGTAGCTACTGGAGCTTGGAGCAGATCATGTGGAGAACAGGAGAGCGCTTAAGTGAAAAGAAAAGGGTAAAAAGTCCCAAAGACCGTCAAAGTCCTGCCACGGTAGCCTATTGGCGCTACTCAAAGTGGATCCGGAGGAGGAAGGGGAGGTGGAAGAGGCCTGGCAAAGGCGCGACAGCGGTGGAGGAGGCAGGCGAAGGCCTGGCCGCCCGTGAATGTAGAGAGCAGGTGATCAGTGGACATATGGGGCATTAACTCGCCCTTCAGCTCCCAGTCCCTATCGCAGTCCTCCAAGTAATGTTCCAGTCCCCATACCGCTCCGCAGCCCGGTTCGGGACACGTACAGTTGTCAGGCGCGCCCTGGCGAAACCGAAGTGAGTACTCCCCGTGGAAGGCGTGTCCTGTAATGAGCTGGAAGGCCGTGGCCTGGACCTGTCGTTTGTGGACGCTGAGAACCCCCCGGACCCATGGGTGAAGGGTGGATGAGGGTGGTTGGGCAAGGGGACCCCAGCGTGAGCGTCGGTCGGAGGGGGGTGGGGGAACAAACTCCCTCGCCCACTCCTCGTCCATCAGGGAAGCAGTCGTGGTCGTGGTGGGTTGTGGTTGAGAGGCACGTAAGAAGGCGAAGAGGTGGATGGAGGGTAAGTGCCATCCCATACCGTGCCAGCGCCAGGTGCGGCGCATCCACCTACAGGTAATGGATAGACCAGCCAGGCGGCCAAAGCCACCCCGAAACACGTTATCATAACAAATCGTTGTATGTACGAGACAGGATTGTATCAAGGACCCGGACTACTCATACGCGCCCGCTTACGCGAATACGTAACGTAACCATCGGCTGGCTCCCAACCATCCAACACACAGGTGTCGAAGTCTTCCCTCGACTCGAAGTAAAAGAAGTCCACTTCCTCCCCTGGCCAACGACCCTTGGCGTAAACCGCCGCGTTGTCGTCGGACTGCCCCTGCGAGTCTCCAGTTACCGCAGGCATGTTGTCCTTGTGTGATGGGGCAGTGGGTGCACGGTGAGTGATTGGGGCAGAGGGCTTGTCCCTCTTCACCAGGGGATTCGGACATGACTCCTTCCCACCGGTTGCCGCCTCAACCTTGCGCACCACTTTGGAATTAGGGCACTTGTGCCGCCCAGCGGTTTTGCGTGAAGCGAACTCACGTCCACAAGACACGCATTGCCGCAAACGGGGTGGGAGTTTGGCAGCCTTGGCCGCCTCCCTCTCACGCTCCCGTTTGGCAGCACGGCTCCTCTTCCGTGCAAGACGCCGCTTCTCCCTCTGGGCATTATTGGCCTTGCGGCCGCCCTTCTGGAGATCGAAGAAGGCCTGGTTGCCCTCCCCATCCAGCAGCTCCAAAATAAAACAAAACATAACCTTTTTCACCTTCTTGACAGGGTGAGGGACAAGCGCGACAGCGCACTTGACCAGGTGTGAATGGTAGCGGGGAGTAAACTCAACCCAGGAATATTTTCCGTCTTCATCCTTTTGAGACGAAATGGCGTTGGCCATGAGGTTGGCTCTTGACAAGAACCAACGACGACGGAAGATGTTGAGGATGTCGAATACCGACAATTCGTCATCCCCAGGGGTGGATCACTTGGGCCTAGCCTTCCCTGTCGGCAGAGGGGGAGGCGTAATAGCCATACGGTCGTCCTCGCAATGAGGGGAAGAAGAGATGTTCTCGTTAGAGGACATGGTGGTTCAAGAGAAAGAAGTTGTTCCTGCGTTGTTACCGCTCCCGGAGTTGACAGAGGATGGCGTGGAAACCGACGCTGCAGGCTCGGTTCCAACTTCGCGCGCGAGGACCTTTGAGCGTCGCTCGAGTGGACGCTGGGCGGATGCTTTCTCCGGCGAGTTGATGTTGAGCGAATCCAAGCCGGGCATGTCGTCGGAAGGTGGTGCCGCAGAGAGCATCGACGCGTCGCCATTCGCGCCAATATTTTGGTTGTCCTCAGGGAATTCTGAGAGCTCAGACACGTCGCTCAAACTGAGGTTGAAGGCATTTCCCGTCATTCTAGACGGTCGTGTTGGCCGCTGCCGCCTCTGTGGAAGAATCCAGCCAAGGGTGATGGGACGCGTTGGTCAGTGACGTGAGTTTGTTGGGTCAACTTCGAGCAAACGAATATAAGGTCCCGCGCTGTAAACATGATACAAGGTTGATATTCGTCACAATGATAAATCCCAAGGGATGACCACGCACCAGTTGCGCTCACACCGACCTCCTGAAGTATGTTCCAGCGCATCTTATGCCCCCACGATTCGCCAGCTTATATTAGGTTCATTCTCATCTTTGATGAACGGGCCGGTGTTCGTCCACCTGCCAGATGCCGTTCCATGCATGTCAGTAGACCGGTCTGCGCGAATGAAGGAAAGTACATACATGATGGCACCAACGGACCAATGTCGACGAGGTGGTCATAACCCCTAACTCATACACCTTCCGTGATAACCTCAGGCGCTAGATAATTCGGAATTTCATACATTGTCTATTAAAGCGGGAGATTGTGTGTGTCAGGTCTCGATCGGGCGACCACCGCAAACAAACAGCTAGCAGACGAACGCACCCTGAGCCTGGTGAGACTGTCAACAGCTTTGGCGAGACCAAAGTCTGCCACTTTGACGACAGATGGATCACCTTTTGTCAGAAGCCCTTTTGTCAGAAGTACGTTCTGCGTAACCCAGTTAGTGTCGAAGAGTCAAAGGAGAAATTCAATCGCGACGACGTACTTCGGGTTTGAGATCCCGATGGGGTTTGTCCTTGGAACGGACATACTGCGAGCGGTGATGTCAGCGTCCGAGGGATGACACAGGGTATAGAGGGGCGGTACGAGGCATGCCAAAATGTCAGAGATATACTCGCAACATGGCACGAAAATAAATCGAAACAAGGCCAAAAAAATCTCACAGAAGTTGTGCCCTCCCTCGAGAACGAAGGCCTCCCGGAGGCGACAGATATTATGATGGTCGAGTGTTTCCAAGATAGTGACTTCTCTTGCGAGACTCGCAAGCTTGTTGCTGTGACTGAGTTTTAGCCTCCGTGTTTATTATTGTTCGATGAATGGAACTGCTGCGAGTGGACGATCTTGACCGCTCACTACTCACCCGTGTTGCGCGCCATCGCCTTCATCACCATCGCAAACGTGCCGTGCTCACGCTCGTGCGCCATGTCGTAGTGAGCGTGGATGCCAGCGCCAGTCCCACAGGGGCGAGTGCCTGTAGATAAGCCGGTAGTCCTCGTACGGATTTTGCTGCTACATCGGTGAGCTGAACATGATGCCCTTTCCGTCTTGCAGGATACAAGGTTGTCCTCTGACAACACGTACCCGATTGATTTGTGCCAGTGAGTGTATGCGTACACGCGATTTAACGCGTCTGGTATGGGGGGATGGGACGACGGTGACAATGGGAAGGTATGAGGGAAAAAGACACGTACTCAAGTGCTGTTCGTCGTTGTGCACGATAACCATCGACCAACTATCCACATGTCCACCCCCCTTGATCTCGCAATGATTGTAACATGCATATTCAAAACCACCTACACGCGTTTCATGAGCAAGGGAAGGAAAGGATAGGAGATAGGGAAAGGGACCGCACTGGATCGTATGCCGGTTTCGGGGGCCATTTCTAAAAAAAACCATCTATTGATCTTTCCAGTTCACGCTTTTGTTCTGAGGAAAACTAGCGGGGTTGTGGGTTTTGACTATAAGTCGCGTCGGTCTGTGGCCTGGTGAGACGACCGAGTGGCTTTGCTTTTTTTGACGTTGTCTTTTTTATATTGATTAGCTTGGGTTATTTTGGGGGCTTGGAAAGACCCAACATCGTAGTTGTCGATCGAAGGGACGAGGCGAAGGACTAATGGGTGTGGGTTGTGGCGAGAGTTTGCGTGGGGGGTTCTCGCGAGGTTCTTCGATGCAATTGACTAGAAGGATTACAGTTGGGTGTTGGAAAATGAGAGATAATAACAGAGACAATGCCACCCTTTCAATGAGAGCGATAATCACCCAGGCGAGTGGATGGATGTAGACGTGTAAGGGACAAACGTCCCTTGCTCTCCCCCACTATGACACCCCGTGACCGTGGGATACCGGTTCTCGGATGCAAGAGACAGCCGGGGAGATAAGCAATCGATAAGGTGATGGCGTAGATACGACCATATTTAGTAGAAACATATATGTAATACTACAATTAGTGCTGCCACGGCTCGGCTTGAAATGTGGCTACTGAATGGAGCTGGTCACAAAAAAATTGCCCAATATGGATATTTTCACCTTTTTTAGTATCACAATTCTGAGCTGGCAGCAGCACTAACTACAATATAAGTAATCTACCCCATTTAGGAGATGCCCGCATTACTTCACGCAGACTTTTCGTAGCGAATATGATTGAGAACTATGGCTAGTGAAACCCAGCATTCTGATTGGCTGGTATGAACCTGGGTATGTCACAGAAGTCGCACGCCAGCAAGCAGGGCCATTCCGCTGGTATGAAATTGTCTCGCGGCGTGCCAGGGCCAATCGGCCAAGTAGTCGCATAGATACTACAATTGTACTTACCATAAGGACTTGCAGCTCTTGTAGCTCTACCCGCTGTCGCGCCCATGTGGACACGCACTAGTTTAGACCTCCCGTTGTGTACCCTACTTCTATTCAACCTCTGCTTGCCAATGTAGACAGTAGACACAACGCCGCTCGCACTGGACGCCTACATGAACGTGAACACCTCTGCACAGACTATGGACAACACTCTGGCTACCAAGAGCTGTGGAAAGTCGTGGTGCAAGCATAGAATTCCAGCAAGCAGCACCCTAAAGCACTGTGACCACTGCAGAGCTCTCAACTGGAAAGCACAGAATGACAGCCGTACGCGCACAAGAGCGGCTGCAGCAGCAAGGAATGCAAAACCTGTTGCGGGAGAAAAGCATCCTTGCAGCCCACAGCGAGACTCTGAAGAAAGACCCCTGCAACAACAGAAAACCATGAAAGAAAGTGTTGCCGGAGATAGTGAAGAGTTTGAGCCGGAAGAGGTGCTCAACAGCAGCGACAATGATACTTTCGATGGGCATGCAGAAGAGGTGAGTCAGATGTTTCTATGTAAGGAGCCAGTGCTTACAAGCTCGTAGGGAGCGGAGAATTACTGTGAAGCAGAAGATCTCTTCAACGCGTTGCGTATAGAATTCGAGACCAAGGTGCACGTCACCTTTAAGGGAACTTATCCCATTAAAGCCAATCCAACAATCTCACCGAAGGACTGTGTCCATATGGTTGCACGCGAGATATGGCAGATGACTGGATATCGTTTTACGTGAGTGTATGTACTGGAAGTTTGTAAAATGGAGATCTTATCTATGGAATAGTGTTAAGGACAACAACACCTTTAAAACTCGTGTTGGACACACCTCGTGCTTCTGGTGCTGCCAGGATGAAGAGCATAGAAAGAGATTGAAGCCTTCACAACAGCCAAACGCAAAGCATTGGGACACTGTTGGCATGAAGCGTTATCCCTGTCGCAGCAAACTATCGATCACATATCAGGAAAAGATTGCCGGATGCCCTTATATCTTTATTGATCTTCAACACCACTTTAAGCATGTAATGTACATTGACATTGCAATGCCACCAGAAGCTATGAACCTGATCAAAGATCAAGTTGAGTGGCTTACCCCGTCTGCGATAGTGTCAAAGATCCGGGCGAGGTACCCTCAAGTCTCCGCGGCGCAAGTGTACAATGCATGGCGAGGGCAAAGCAAAGTCCACTGGCATTGCGACGATCTCCAATTACCCTCAGCTAGGAAACTTCTCAGAGAGTTTAAGGATGAAGTTGATGGCTTGGAGCCCATGGGCATTCCTGAAGGGGTGGACATTCTCGCATGGGGCATGAAGAAGATAGCCGCGCCGTTGAAGGGGAAGGTGATCGAGATCGGGATGGATGCAACATGTATGTGCATTTCCCATTGGTTCAGATCGACGCTGATCGAAGAATAGATAACACAAACTCGAAACATCTTGAGCTTTACAGTATCATGGCAGAGCACGATAACGCAGGCTTCCCTTTAAGTTATTGCCTTCTCTCGACAGCAAGCGTGATTGACCAAGGGAAAAGGGTTGAGGCACTAGCGGCCTGGGGCAGATCTTTGCGGGATCAGTATAGCATCAATCCAATCTTTATACACATCGATAAAGATATGGCCGAAATCGGGAGCTCAAAGAAAGTCTGGAATGCCAAGATCAGCCTCTGTTGGTGGCATCTCTGGCGTGCAATCCATACAAGATTATCAAAATCTAAATTAGCAACCACACCATACAATATCGAATGCGCATGCGCCGAATACAACTTTATCGATCCCAACTTCTTCCCGCCAGGAACAAAGGCTGATATGGAAGATTACAAAGGGGGACTGCCTGATGATGCTGCGCTCCCACCATGCATTGATCCCACTGCTCCCGCATCTATGGTACCCCCAACGCAGACACAGTCTGACGCCAGCAATGCCTCACAAACAT
>QFEY01001164.1:0-33553 GCA_003316435.1 Russula virescens
TGTAGGGTAAGTCCGAGGGAATGTGAAGACATAAAAGAGGGTACAGTGGAGATAAGGAGGGTGCAGTTAATGGAACGACGGATATGAATGCAAATGTGTGGGCCAGTGTGTGTATCAAAGGAGTCCGGAGTGAAGGTATCCCAACCAGGGTGTACCACGAGGCCACGCATCGTGACCCCTTGAGGGTCAGTGTCGCTCCTCAGCGGGACGATTTTTGTCCAGCTCGGCTCTTGGTAAAGTAAAATGTCAGCATGTGAAGTGGCAAGGAGAGATGTACAAGTGTCTTTGTTACGGTTCGTGTTCACAGACAGTATGGTGAGGGAAGATAAGGTAAGTTGTTCAGTCATTGGAAATGGGGTTCGTGTCGGAGTGTGAGTAGTAGGCGGCAATGGGCGGCAGAGATGGCTCATGTGGGGAAGACGGTCCGTGGGTAGGGTCGTGGGGCTGTTCGGCGGCGGTGTTCATGGTGTCGTCAATGCGTGTGGCGGTGTTCATGATGGCGGACGATGTGCGGATGCAGAAGGGGCAGCTGTCGGAGCCAGCGAGGTGTGCAACGTTGCGGCGGCCCTTCTCAACGCAGACGAAGCAGCGGATAGGGCAGTCACAGTCGCGACCTTTGTGCTTGGCTTGGTTCGGGCATTGTACGTTGTGGGATGCGAGGAGGTGGTCCCCGCCGCACCGTCCACATCGGATGAAGGTTTTCGGTTTGGGGCATTTGTCGACGGAGTGCCCTAAACGGAGGCAACGGGAACACCAGGCTGTGCGGGAGACGTACTTATCCACTCGAACCACTGCACCGAAGAGGCACGGTGGGGTAGCGCGGAGGAGCTCAAGGCCGGAACCGTCTTCGTCGAGGAAAGGCCAGACCACGCTAGCCCGGTTCCTGTTGGACAAGTCTGCTCTGGGGGGAAGGAGCCAGCGTGGGAGGCCAAGACTCGTGCGACCGCGGCATAGGCGGTCAGAGGCAATCTCTGCAAGGAGGGCCTCGCGTGAGCGGAGGGTACCGTCATCGGCAATGCATGGGACGCCATGGAAAACAATGTTTGTGAAGCCACGCCTTGGGACTCCGCGTCCGATGCCGCCGAAGGCTGCAGTCAAGACCGTCCTGTATTTGTCCATAGTATCAAAGGTTAGTGTACCAGCGAAAATGAAAACGAAATTGCGACCGCTTTGGCGCAGTTCGGCCCATCGCCCCGCGATGACCTCATGTGGCGCTTTGATGGCACGTAAAGCGTCACGAGTTTCCATACCTACCTGTGCGGCGTCCCGGCGTTGCCAGACGTCATAATCAGGGTGTGTCGGGTCGAGGACAAGGACGTATTCGGAGCGCCTCAGGGAGTCTGGAATGGAAGGTCGGGCAGGTCGATTGCGAGCGGCAACTTGGGCCATTGTCGGCTTCGAGGGGGCAGAGGGGGTCGGGGTGTTGGAGGTCGAGGTGGTGGAGTTGGGTTTGTTCGGGGGAAGGGCTGGCGGGGACGACTTGGGAAGGGCAGTGACGGGTGGGGCATGATCGGAGATGGGTTTCGACTTCTTCTTCTTGGAGCCTTTGAGGGATGCTGGGATCCAGGCGGCTTCAGCAGGGGTCGGGTTGAAGGAGTCGAGGACGGCGGTGGCTTGTGCAAAGGTAGAGGGAGCGGGGTTGGGGTGTGGTTCGCGTGTGATGATCGCGGGACCCGCTCCGGTAGCTGTGAAAGTTGGGGGAACAGGGAGGATGGTGGCTGCAAGGTTAGCTGCGAAGAGTTTACGGTCAGGGGCTTCAAGGAGGCGTTCGACGTTTCGTGGGCCTTCCGGCTGGGTGGTTGCTTCAACCACGAGGAAGGTGCCATCGCTCCGAACTTGGTTAACATGACGGAAGAACTTTACCTCATTCTCATTCATGTGGGAACGGGGGTCGATGCCGAAGCGAGAGCAGTAGGCGTCATAGATAGTGCAGAATTGGGAGAAGCGTTTGGCACCGACGGTTGTGTGGTCGGAGCCCGTGACGGAATGGAAGTTGACTTTCTTGGCGGTGTCTTCTTGTTGGCGGTGGATGCGTGCAATGCCCTGTGTGTAAGTAGTGTGGATGATGGAGTGGTCGTCTGCAGTGACCGGGCGTCCGAGGCCTTTGGGGCTCTCGAGGGTGCGCATCATGCGCCAGAATTCGAATTCGAGGTCAATAAAGAAGCGAGACTCATAGTCAAGGTCATCCTCGTATCTCGGCAGCTGGGTCGCACGGAGCAGGGTGTGGAAGAGCTCGTTAAGCCTGTCATCATCACGCATGCGTGCCTCTTCCTCATTGTCATCGACTCGTGGGTGGGCGAAGGCGTCTGCAACATGGCCGTCAGCCATGTCAGATACCTGATGGGGGTCGTAGTCCTTGGACAAGTCCATGGGACCGCCCCAGGCGTTGGACTCAGAGTCAAGTCCACTGTGGACGATGTGAGTGGAGAGTGTTTCAACGTGAGTCTGAATGTTACGAACGATAGCTAGTACCTCATCTACCTTAGCTGAGTTATCGGCCATCGGTCCGGTGATGAGGCCTAGGGTGGGAGTAGGAAGACGGGCGACGACGGGAGGCTCTGTAGGGAAGGTGGAAGTGCGAGGAGTTGGTGAGACTGCCTCCGCTTTCACCGATGGGGTCTGTGGGGCAGACTCCGGGAGTGGCAGTTGTCGTGCCGGGCCGATAGACGTCAAGGGGGACATAGTCGGCGTGGCAGAGCCCGAACGGGGGTAACGAGTGGGAGATGGGGATGAGCGGATACGTTTCTTACGAGTCTTAGGGCCCGCCTTAGTAACGGCAAGGTCCCTGATGTTGTCCTTCTCGTTGAGGCGTTGAACGCGTAGGTCGGCTTTGAACTTAACGAGTGCGGCGTCTTTCTCGGTGGTGAGGGTTGCAATCGTGTCGTCGTACTGTTTGTCGAGGGCCTTCTTGTGTGCTGCGAGTTGGGCCTCGCAGGCAGCGTCGAGTTCCTTCTTTCGGTTGTTGAGGGAGACGGCCATCGCAGCCTTGTAGTCGGCGACGGCTTTGTTGTGTAGGTCGAGTTCGGACTGTGCCTGGGAGATGTAGGCAGACTCAGCTTCGGCGCGAGTGACTTTGGCTTTGGCTTCGAGTTCGGCGTCGATCTGCCAGGCGGCCGAAGCCACCCCGAAACACGTTATCATAACAAATCGTTGTATGTACGAGACAGGATTGTATCAGAGAGTAGGACTACGGTGACGTGCACGCTTGCGCGGTACATGAAACTCCTCGTCCTCTGCAGGTTCCCAGCCTGCCAACACGCTAGTTTCTAGGTCCTCCCTAGACGGAAATGAAAAGAGGTTCGGCTCCCTCACCCCTTCACTAGGCCAAATCCCCATGACCACAAGCGGCCAGGTTACTTCGGACTGCCCCCGCGAGTCCCCGGTTACCGCAGGCGTGTTGTCCCTGTGTGTTGGGGCAGTGGGTGCAGGGCGAGTGATTAGGGCAGAGGGCTTGTCCCTCTTCACCGGGGGATTCGGACGTGACACCTTCCCACCGGTTGCCGCCTCAACCTTGCGCACCACTTTGGAATTAGGGCACTTGTGCCGCCCAGCGGTTTTGCGTGATGCGAACTCGCGTCCGCACGACACGCATTGCCGCAGACGGGGGGGAAGTTTGGCGACCTTGGCCGCCTCCCTCTCACGCTCCCGTTTGGCAGCACGGCTCCTCTTCCGTGCAAGACGCCGCTTCTCCTTCTGGGCATTATTGGCCTTGCGGCCACCCTTCTGGAGATCGAAGAAGGCCTGGTTGCCCTCCCCATCCAGCAGCTCCAAAATAAAACAAAACATGACCTTTTTCACCTTCTTGACCGGGTGAGGGACAAGCGCGACAGCGCACTTGACCAGGTGTGAATGGTAGTGGGGAGTAAACTCGACCCAGGAATATTTCCCGTCTTCACCCTTTTGAGACGAAATGGCGTTGGCCACGAGGTTGGCTCTGGACAAGAACCAACGACGACGGAAGATGTTGAGGATGTCGAATACCGACAATTCGTCATCCTCAGGAGTAGAAGTCTTTGGCTTAGCCTTCCCTGTCGGCGGAGGGGGAGGTGTAACAGCCATTCGTTCGACCCCAAGATGGGGGGAAGGGATGTTCTCGCGAGAGGACATGGTGGTTCAAGTGAAAGAAGTTGTCCGGTGTAATCCTCCTTGTCACGCAGATTGATATCTGCACCATGCTCGAGCAGCAATTGTACAAGCTCGACGCTTCCCCAGCACGATGCCAGATGGAGCATAGTCGAACGATTGCTATCCATCGGTGAGTTGACATCCACACCACGCTCCAGGAAGAGCCGCATGACATTGGTATTATCACTCCGTAGCCCAGGGTACATGGTATTGAAACACCACTTCTGTAGTGGTGTGTGATCCTCCTTGTCACGCACGTTGATGTTTGCGCCATAGTCGAGCAGTAGTTGTACAAGCTCGACACTTCCCCAGCACGATGCCAGATGGAGCATAGTCGAATGGTCGCTATCCATTGACGAGTCGACATCCATACCACGATCCAGGAAGAGCCGTATGATGTTGACATCATCATCCCGTAGCCCAGAGTAGATGATATTAGGCCATAATTTCTGTAACGGTATGTAATCCTCCTTGTCACGCACATTGATGTTTGCGCCATGCTCGAGCAACAGTTGCACAAGCTTAAGACTTCTCCAGGACGATGCCATATGGAGCATAGTCGAATGATTGCTATCCATCGATGAGTCGATATCCACACCACGCTCTAGGAAGAGTCGTATGATATTGATGTCATCATCCCGTAGTCTAGGGTAAATGATATTGGCCCACAGCTTTTGTAGCGGTGTGTTATCCTCCTTGTCGCGCACATCGATGTTTGCGCCATAGTCGAGCAGTAGTTGTACAAGCTCGATGCTTCCCCAGTACGATGCTATATGGAGTATAGACGAATGATCGTCATCCATTGACGAGTCGACATCCACACCACGCTCCAGGAAGAGCCGTATGATGTTGGTTTCGTCATCTTGTAGTCCAGGGTACTTGATATTAGGCCGCCACTTCTGTAGCGGTGTGTAATCCTCTTTGTCGCGCACGTTGACGTTTGAGCCATGTTCAAGCAGTAGCCGCATAGCTTTGACGCTGCCTCCTCGCGATGCCACGTGTAGCGGTGTCGAATAGGCGTTATCCAATGCGTCAACGTCCGCGCCATGTTCTAGTAACAGCCTTATGATATCAAAATCGTGATGATCACTGTTGTCGTCAGCATTGACGAACGCCAGGTGAAGCGGAGTTTGACCCTCCTTGTTCCGCGCATTGATATTTGCACTGTGGTCGAGCAGGAGCTGTGCAATCTTGACTCCCGCGAACCATGATGCGACATGTAGTGAAGTTGAGTTATCGATATTCGCCTGGGCATCCACATCCGCACCGTGGTCCAGTAAATACCGTACCACGTTGAAATATCTGTCATCGAATAGTGCCCCGACAAAGTAGGTATTGATATGAAGGGGTGTCCGGCTCCTTAAATCCCGAGCATTAATGTTCGCATGGCGCTCGATGAGTATCCGCGTAACCTCGAAGAGTCCACTGTCCACTGCCAAGTGCAGCGGAGTCCGGTCGTCAATACCCCGAACATCCACGTCTACACAGTGCTGGAGTAACAACAGTGCGACATCAGTGTGACCGTTATACAATGCCGCGTGCAATGGAATGCCGCAGTAACCCCTGAGGTTTAGATCCTCTGGGTGCTTCGAAAGGAGGTAATCCACCATACTACAGAATCCGAGTCTCGCAACGTGGTAAAGGGGAGTCGCTTCTGGTCTTTCTGGCTGACCCTCCAAATCGCCTTTGCGTAGCCACACCCATGCAGCGAAACAAGGTTTATCTGCGTCGAGGAGATCGTCGATCCCGCAACGTATGTGTGTGAAGACGTCCTGGAACTCGGCATGCTCCCCAAAGTATCTGCCAGCGTACAGAGCCAGAGGGAAGCCCCTGAGACCGTCTCTGTTGATGTGGGAGTCCAATCGAAGTAGGACACTGAGACATGCTTGGGCCATGATGGTGTGCGACGATTCGAGGAGGATGTGATGGTAACGGGAGGTGTCGATTTTCGACGTAGCAAGGCGATCCGATGTTAGGAATTCTTTGACCGAAAAATGTGAGAATTGGACCACCCGGGAAAGGCCATCATTGACAACGGCGATCAAGCTGGAACATGCGAACAACACCGCTTGCTCTTGATCTTCCCACCGCAAATTCTCATCCAGCTTCGGGATCCCCCCAATTGCGTCAAAGTCAACTGCAAGGACTTCTGCCAGCTCCTCTATACGAAGTGGCCGAATAGCAACTGTGAGGCACTGGAGCAACCGGTGAGTATATACTCGGTTCGACTTGGGAATTTCACGCAGTATCCGTTCGTATGTCTCGTCCAATGACTCTGGCAATTCGTTGAGAGTGCGTCGCACACTCGGAGGAAGACATGGCCGCAAAGCTTCGAGTTGGCAAAACACAAAGCGAAACCTGAGTGAGAATATGAGAAATCATTTCTGATCAAGGAACGGTGCTCTTACATGCCATCTGCTCTCTCTGAGAGTGTCTCGATGACCAATTCCTTGTCCTCTTTTCGCCATCTCTTCATATTGCCATCGGAGTATACCACAGACCTCACGTAGTCCGCGATGTCCTTTCTTTGTCCAGCTTGGTTGTGAAGAGATATCTGATTAGATGTCAGGGGTTCGAGAGATGTCCGAATGTCGATCTCGGGACGGCTCGTAACGCATACGCGTATATTTGGAAGGTTCAATTGGATGATCCTTTTGATAAGGTCCAGGACCCTTTCACGTGGTGGGGGCAGCCCCGTCATACTGGGACATTCATCGAGTGCATCAAGAACGAGATAGATCGGGACTGCTCCTGAGGCCCTGAGCATTTCTTCGAGACATTGTGTAAGTGCGAGGTCACCAGGTTGTTTTGAGCCAGATTGGTGGGCAGAATAACAACAAAAGAGAATGTCGAAGAATGGACTGGATAGATGACTAAGTTGGACGACGAGAGAAGAAAGTAGGGCACGGGAATCCTGCTTTCTTTCGTCCTTGAAGTCGAAAAAGAAATAAGCAAGATGGGCTGATTCTTCTTTGGAGGCGCCTTCTACGTTCTGGATAATGGATGAGCTAGGAGATGGTCAATAATACTGGACGAAATGAGCCGGGGAGCGACGAACCTGAGAACACTTTTCCCGGATCCTGCTGCAGAAACAGACGATTTATTATGGGATGTAGAGAATAGAGAGCATCGCAGGAGACATACGTTTTCCGTGTATCCACAATAATGACTCGGATGCATTCCATTTCTTGAATTCATTGCTTTCAATGAACCACTTGCCTGTGCCTTCGTGGTGAGCATTGCTCGCAGTATTGTAATTGACAGATGGATCTGGAGGAGAGAGCCATGTCTCGAACTCTTTTCTCAGCTGATGGCCTGGTGAGAGTGATTGAGCTTCCCTGGTGATGAATCGACGCAATGAAATCACGAACGCTTCTGATCATCTGCGGCTTGTTGTATCATTTCTCTGGCTTTCTCACCGCATAGTCAAATGCAATGCTTAGAAATGTGTCGACAACTGGTTGAAACGAATTACATACCATCGATGACGACGTCTATCTTGTCCTGGATAATTCTTACACTATTGTCAACTCCCTGCACCTTGTTGTCGACTTGTTGTACCTTATCGTCGATGCCTTGTACTGCGTTATCGACACTCTGTATTCTGTCGTCAACCTGCTCTACTTTATCGTCGATACCTTGTACTACGTTATCGACACGCTGTACGTTGTTGTCGACGGCCTCCACTTTGTCATTGACATCATGAGTAGCCCTTAGGCCCTGCGCAACCGCCACGAGAGACTCCTCTTGCATCAGTTGATCGAGTCGATCCAACGCATCCTCGATATCGGTTCTCCCTGCGAGCTTCTTCATATATCTTCCTAAAAATACGATAAATCAACATCGACCTCATTTGTACCACAAATGATCAACTTACTCGCTCTGCTCTGCTTTATTTCCTTTGTTGCAATGGAAAGGATCGAGAGCACCTCAGTCATGATCTTCACAATCACGTCCGTCATCCCCGCACTTGGTGGTACTTTCATATATGTTTCCAGTCGATTGAAAAAACTTTCAATGCGATCAAAGACGTTGATGAGTTTATCCTGGTTAGCGGACAAAGACTTGGCCGCCTGAGAAAGTTAGGCATTACGATAGCCGATACACAAAGGGCTGAGAGGGAATACTAACAGAGAGAAGGATGCCCATTCCAGTAAAGATTACCGCAGCCGGTGGATATGCCTGTATTTACAAAGCATGTCAGATCCAAATAGCTCAACTTGTGTTCCAAGATATACCAAGCCGATACCCCCACCAATGGCTGCAGAGAAGGTGTAGAGTATGTTTACGGTGGGATTGAGCCATTTGGTGAATCTGTCATCGGTATTACCAGATTGATTGAACCCGGAGATTTGTTCTCCTAGAACAGAGAGAATGGCATCAGGGGAATGACAGGATTCAAGCTTGGAAAGTAGTGGGTGGGAGCGGAGATCTTCGTTGGTCTTCTTCTTGTATGCCTCCAGAGCATTGTCGAAGATGGACTGATAGTATAAGTTTGAGGAGGTCGCAGTGGGTGTCTGGGACATGCCGCGCGCCGTCGATTTATAGGAAAGGTCTCGGGGGTTGAGGAGATGGGGCGATGATTCCTAATATTATCTGCACTTACACGTTGCGGCATGACCCGCGTGGGCCCGTGCGTCTTCTCGATGTGGAAGATAGACGCTCAAGTCGGGGTTGATTATTGCTGATTTGCTGATAGTGACGGGTGAAGGCTGGCATTTTTTGGAGGTACATAAGATTTCGTTACGGGTGGCGAGTGTTGAGGTCAGAATAGGCGACTCGGGCACGAGACCCGATCGGACCGGGCAACCCGCCGCTATCCATCGCACTCCCAGAGTACCCCAGGTGCAACGCCCCTAAGTACATGAAAGAGCCTGTATATAATACAAGGGGCAGAGTACAGAATAGGAGCAGTTCTCCCTCCACCTACCATAGCCGAAAGGTTATGGGCCCTGTGTGAACTACGCCCTCAAAACTCACTCATCCACACCAATAATTAACGCCAACCAAACATCCACAATTCTATGCTTTCTAACAAGAATCACCGGCGCTCAGGCGACCGACGCAACAGACGAAGCCGCTCGCGCACCCCTAACCGCTCTGCTTCACCATCCCGCTCAAGCCCCCGTCGCCACTACCCCAAACACACCAAGGAGCGCCGCCACCGTTCACGCCGTCATGCAACCCCATCTGACGACACCAGCGGATCCAGCGGCGAACAAAGTCGCCCTCGGACCCCTCCTCCTATCTTAGTCGCCCCGGCTGCTCTTAGCGGACAGGTCCCCAAACTCCAGGAACCCCTCCGCGGTGCCGAGAACTATGCTATCTGGGCCGAGGACGTCAAACTCCTTCTCACGACCACCGGCCTCATGGACTATATCGACGGCTCGCTCCCACGCCCCGACCCGATGCGAGACCCCATTAACGCATCCAACTGGGCCAAAAATGACGCACAAGCACGATCCACTATATCTAACAACATCGAGAACTCCCAACGTGTCCACACCAGATACAAACAGTCAGCATACGAGATGTGGCAATCCCTAAAGGACGCCCACCAAGATCGGGGCGCCCACGCAGCCATCGACCTCCTTCGCTCCCTTTTCCGATGTCTCGCACCCGAAGGCGCAAACATACCAAAGCACCTTGAAACCCTCAAAAGTCATTGGGAGTCAATAAATCGCCTCGGGTCGGACCACTTCCACATTTCCGACCTCTTCTTCAAAATCCTCATCGCCTCCTCACTACCGCCTTCGTGGGACACGTTTGCCGAAACTCACATGGCGAGCGACTCTGGCTTCTTCAGCACCGATCCCACCAAGGAAACGCGATCATCACAAGAATTCATAGGAGTCATCTCCAACGAATACTATCGACGCGAATCACGCTTCGCACGTCCCCTCACTGTCGACCTATCCAACGTGGCAACCCACACCTCGAGGCAACAACTCGCTGTGGCCCAGACCCCTAGACAACAATCGACCACGCAACGACAGAAGAGGAAACCCACGCTCGCCGAACGCATCTCGCAACCATCCACTTCCAACAACACAAACGCGTCGACCCCTGGCTGCAAGCTTTGCAAGAAAACCACACACCGCACGGACGACTGCCCCCGCTGGGCCGAATCCAAATGCGACCACTGCAACAAGCCGGGACATACGGAAAAAGAATGCTGGAACAAGCATCCCGAATTGCGGCCGGCCTGGGCACCGAAAAGTCAAACCACCAACAACTTCCAAGCCGAAGAACAGACCAACCAAGCCGGCCTCCAACTCTCTTTCACAGTCGCCGACCCCGCCGCCAACCAACCCCTCGACGCCGGCACCGCGCCCACCGATGACGTCCTCTACGGCGGCGACCTCACACCGCTCGACGACATGGAATACAACAACGATTACATGGACTGCGGCGCCGATGATCCGGGCGAGGAGTTAGCCGTCAGCCTCGGCGGCACCGACGACGAGTACGTCAACATGACAGACACCATTGCCCTGAACTCCAAAGAGGCACCCGACAAAACCTCGGGAACCACATACAATGTGGGTCACCCTCTCTTCACCCCGCGAAACCACACTCACCCCCTGCCCGCAGTAAACAACGCTGCAGGAGGAATGAGAGGCGCGAAGGGCGAAGGAACAGGAGAGAGCTTGGTGAAGTCTGAACATGGACAGACTCGTACGAAAGAACATCATGTAGTCGATTACACAGGCAAAAATGGACCTGATTTCGTGTTGTGTCAAGACTGGATAACTGACAGCGCGACCACATCACACATATGCACCGACCGTAGTATATTCGACGACTACACACCCATCGGGTCCGACAAAGCCACACCGATCATAGGCGTCGGGGGCAAGACTGCTCTGGCTGTAGGGAGAGGAACAATAACCCTTAAATCCCCATTCAAAGGCCAAGTACACACCCTCATTCTACGCAACGTCCTCCACGTTCCCTCAAACCGGAACAACCTCCTATCCCTCGGACGCTGGGGAGATATGGGAGGCACCTTTACTGGCGGGAAAAACATCACCCTCACAACCAAAGAAGGCCACGACGTCGCATCCGGGCCCCTGATGGCCAACTTCCTCTACAAAATCCAATTCCTACACCGACAACCGCAATACACCTTCCATACCTCAAAAGACGGCTTGCCTTGGGAGGCATGGCATAAACGCTTTGGACATGTGAGCTACGACGGCTTGGAAAAATTATTCAAACTCAAGCTAGTTGATGGTTTCCTTGTCGACACACACTCTCCCAAGCCAGACTGCGCCGCGTGCATCAGTGCGAAACTCACCGAGCACACGTTCCCGAAACACGCCAACCACAATACCGAAGTTGGCGAGCTCACCCACACAGATTTGTGGGGAAAATATGACGTTGCCTCTATCAACGGCTCTTACTACTACCTGCTATTAGTCGACGACTCCTCCCGACACATCACCGTGCGCTTTTTAAAACAAAAGTCTCAAACGGCCATCTTCGTCAAAGAATATTTTACACACCTTACCGCACGGGGAAGAACGCCGCGAGCAATGAGAATGGACCGCGGGACTGAGTTCCTGAACGCCGAGCTACAAGACTGGTGTCGCATGAGGGGCATCGAAGCACAGCCAACTGCACCCTACTCACCAGCACAAAACGGCGTCGCAGAACGGATGAACAGAACACTAGTCGAACTCGCCCGCACCATGCTCACGGCCGCACAACTACCGGAATTCCTCTGGGAACCAGCCGTTGAGCACGCCGCATACATAAGGAACAGGTCGTATACGTCAGCACTCGGCGATACCACCCCTTACCAACGATGGCACGGTACAAAACCAGACGTCTCACACCTGCGTGAATTCGGCGCACCGGTGTACACACTGTTGCAAGGGCCAAACGTCCAGCGCAAAATGCTACCAAAATCCGTTCGGCGCGCCTACGTGGGCTATGACGACGGTTCAAAATCTGTAAAATATTACATGGCCGAAACACGAAAGGTCCACCTGTCGCGCAATTTCCGTTTCCTCGGACCACAGAACCAACCATCCCTACCAGAACCCGTCCTTGTCGATGGTCCCGAGACCCCTTTGCGCGAAGGGGAGCCTAGGCCTGTCCATCACCAGGCCGACACGCAAAGCCATCGCCAAGCCGACACACAAAATGCCACAGACACCAACAAACGCAAACGCGAGGAAGAAACTCCAGACACAGAAAGACCGCGCACACGTGGGAAACGAGTCGACTACCGCAGGCTCAACGACCCATTCTCAGACGAAGACGAAACTTCGGATCGAGAAGAGCCACAGTCACACGCCGCAGCCTACGGAGCAGTACACGATACCGAAGTACGAGGCCTCAAAGAAGCCAAAGCCTCACCAGAATGGCCAGAGTGGAAAACAGCCATCCAGGCCGAACTCGAGCAACTACAAGCCATGGGAACATGGCAACTTGTCGATAAACCGGAAGGCGCCGTCCCAATCGCCAATAGATGGGTATTCGCCAAGAAACGCGACAAGAGTGGCAACGTCACCAAATACAAAGCACGACTCGTCGCCAAGGGATGTGCCCAACGCCCAGGACACGACTATGCCGAGACCCACGCACCTGTTGTACGACTAGAAACCATAAGGGCGATCTTGGCCCTCGTACCATCGCAAAAGCTACTGGTCCAACAGATGGACGTCAAAGGCGCATATCTCAATGGCACCCTACATGAGCGGGTCTACATGCGACAACCAGAAGGGTTCGACGACGGGACTGGCCGCGTATGCCTACTCCTGAAGCCTATCTATGGCCTCAAACAGGCAGGCTACGAATGGAACAAGGAGCTGGACAGCAAATTGAGGAAACGCGGATACACCCGCTTGAAGTCAGACCCTTGCGTATATGTAAGGCGTGAAGGCGACCGTCTCGCCATCGTAACCGTCTGGGTTGACGACCTCCTGCTTTTCGCCTCGACACACGAAGAAATGGAGAGAATAAAAAACGAGATCAACGAAGAATGGGAAACCACCGACCTAGGCGAACCCACTAAGATCGTCGGGATAGAAGTCACTATTAAAGACCGGTCGGTCAGTATATCCCAACAATCCTACACCGAGGCCATCTTGAAACGAGAAGGACTTGACCGAGCGAACCCAGTCAGCATGCCCCTCGACCCGCACATCTCGCTAGTGGAAAACCCTGAAGGCGAGGAGGGTAACCGTAGTAACGACTACGCTAGGGTAATCGGAGAACTCCAATTCCTCGCGAACGCCACACGTCCAGACATAACCTACGCTGTGAACCGACTGGCCTCCTTCACCGCCAACCCTAGTCTCCAACACAACACGGCGCTTAAGAGAGTCCTCCGGTACCTCTGCGGAACCACGACACATGGCATAACGTACAAAGACGTCGCCGGACACCCCAACCACTTCCATGGCTTTAGCGACGCAGCACTGGCCAACGGCGAGAAACGGAGATCGATAGCAGGATACGTATTCCTCGCCGGAGGAGGAGCCATCACCTGGCGATCCAAAAAACAATCGCTAACAGCACTCTCGATCACCGAGGCGGAATACGTAGCGCTATCAGAGGCCGCACGAGAAGCGCGCTGGCTCAGATCACTCCATCAGGAACTAGGATTCCCACAACAACAACCCACATCGATCCAATGTGACAACGAGGGAGCAGTGGCGATCGCAAGGAACAAAGAATTCCACTCACGATCCAAACACATAGATATCAAACACCACTCCATCCAAGATTGGATAGAACTCAAAATTATCGACGCAGACAACTGCCGCGGGGACAACCAAACCGCTGATATTATGACCAAGGCACTGCCACGCCCAAAGCACAGACAACATAGCACGGAGATGGGACTAGCGACGGTTTGAAGGGGAGTGTTGAGGTCAGAATAGGCGACTCGGGCACGAGACCCGATCGGACCGGGCAACCCGCCGCTATCCATCGCACTCCCAGAGTACCCCAGGTGCAACGCCCCTAAGTACATGAAAGAGCCTGTATATAATACAAGGGGCAGAGTACAGAATAGGAGCAGTTCTCCCTCCACCTACCATAGCCGAAAGCGAGCATGGTGGAGATCTCAGATCTTAAAAAAAGAGCAGTCTTTTTCCAAAAAGACCGCTACGTTTCGTTACTTGAGCTATGATATATGATATATGATGCTACTTACTGGACGGCACAGTGTGACGGCACTTGGGGTTGCAGCCACGTGGCTGTTACACCCGGTCCGGTCCAAAGACACCCACGCTCCTGCGCGTTGGGTACTCCTATTTCTTTTTATCGCAAGACCCCACACATGCGAAATATGCTGCAAGTCCCCAAAAATGTCTAAATAAATTTCGAAGGGAGAAAACAGGCATCAAATACCCAGTTCCGAGCACGGTGTTAAAGCCATGACCCTTCCTTGCCAAGGACTCATGCCCATGCTGCCAGTCCGTGCCACTGCCAGACATACCTCTGCCTGTTTTTCTCAAACAGAGATGCCCTGGCTCACAGCATCACTGATTCATGAATATATGGGTTCGTCGGGAAGAGGATGATAGAGTACCATGTGGTGTGGGGCATAAACGCCATCGGTGATTCAGTGCCAGTCAGACATTGAGACTGCATTCGTACGAACAGGAAATCCAGCGCGCATCGAGTACGATGAGGTATCGTTAGCTGGTGAGGAGCGTGTGCAATCCTATGCATAACAGCAATCGAGCACCACTAATCCTAGGAGGCAGAGTAGGAGCGGTGCCACACAGACGACTCGCCTGTAGACGCTGAATGGGCTACTCACTTGGTGGCTGTTCATCTTACATTGTTCGATGTAAAATTAAGAAAATTTTGGTTGCCATGGTTGCGCTCATGGCGCGTTTGCTCATTGTCGCGGCTGTCCTCCTCGACTCCTCGCGCCCGACTGTCTCCCCCCCAACATGGCTCACCACATTTCACACGAACTTTCAACTGTTTCTCGATCATATCATTCGTGCCTCTCGTAATTCCGTTCACCAATTATTTACAAAGAGCTTTGCTTCCTCGAATTACCCGTCCGCGCATTAATATTGTTCCCCACCGTCTGCTTCGCCCCCGTATCTTCAACTCGCTGGCTAAGACCTGTGCTAGAATAAAGGAGAAAGAAGAGGGAGCAAAGGCGAAGGAGGTGGTAGAGGGTATGTAGGCCATTATTAAACATGCTTCTCCCCACCAACCAAATTCCGTGGTCCTTGGAGACCTGCTTAACGTTCACAGGTGGCTACAGTGTCCACTGGGTCCACGAAAACAGAGAGCGAAGCAGCCGAAACCAACGAGTCGATGCTCGAGGCGGCGCGAAGCACAAAAGTCGCGGCCGCACCAGCAGCCAGCCCGGAACCGGATGATGCAAAATCGGAATTGGAGGGAGGGTCCACAAGGGGTCCATGCCGATGTGGAAGGACGCACTGTCAATCCATAGAAGCAGCTCCTGCGCCTGCGCTCTCACCGGCCACAACCAAGTGGCTTGTCTGCGCCAAGTCCAAAAAGACCGCAGACTCGACGGCGATGCAAGACGCTATTGTGGAAGACGACCCAATGCTTAGCGCTGCAGACCGTGCCGGGTCTTTAGACGTGTCTCCTCTGGTTGACCTTGCGTGACACGGGAAGACTAAGCCTTTTGCGGAGACCGACCGTTGAGGGCGCCGGCGTGCCGCGCATTTCTCGCGGTAGGTGCACGCCTACTGCCACCGCGACCGCATCGAAACGCGCGCCTGCTGGAAAGGATATGTGGTTGCGGTTGCGATCGTGATTCCTTTGTCTGGGAATGGCGCTTCTCGGGCAACTCGAGCGAAAAAGAGAACTCTCCGGAGCGGTTCCACGTCAATGAAGAAGAGAACGACAAGGTGACCTTGCCTCTGGCCGTGACTAAGGACGCTCATGGGCGCAAGGCGGCGGTGGCGGGAGTTGCCTCGAAGGCGCTAAGCGAAACCGGAGATGGACACGGTTGCGGCAACAAAGATGCGGACTCCGAGGACGAGGACCGCTAGCGCGAGGAAGTAGAAAGAGAACCTTTTTGGTGGCTCTCAGTGAGAGGGAAGTATGCTCATGAAAAGTTTGTCTTAGGGGTCTGTATGGTACGCTGTAGTATTTTGCGGCCATGCTATAGTCACGGTCCAGAACGTGTTTTGTGCAGCTTTGGATGGGCCTCCGTTGTGGTTGACCTTGGCGTGGTTGCCATCGCGGTATATGGGTGTCCATGAGAGAGATGTACATCTGTCTCTTTTATTTGTAGTTCAATTATAACTCGTGAAATGGACGGAACAGTGACAGAACGGTGGGAGGTCAGGACCAACAAGACCGGTGATTACATGCCTGCTGGGTCAACACGTTGAGAAGTCGTCAAAGTGCAGATTCCCCGGCTAAGGAAAATAAAAGGAAAGGTGTCTAGGTTTATGGCCTGTGGGGAAGCATTTTCGAGTCGTCTACCCACGACTCGGTGCTCATTATCTTTGAACGTGGAAGTCTGGTCGCCCGGCTGGATAGTGTGTCCCGAAATAAGTACCACTTTTGCGAGCCAGTACAACAACTCGTAGCCTATAGGTAAACGGAATTACAGAAAACGACATATCATATAATGGGTACCCGTTAAACATCATGCCCTTTCCTCATTCTCCGAATGCCCGGACAACAATTGCATGAGCTCCTCGTGACCGTTCACCTCTGCGACTTGGAAGGGGGTCTGACCCTCGATATTCTGGATATGGATACTTGCGCCATGGTCGAGCAGCAAGTTTGCAGCTTTGAGATTGCCATGTTCTGATGCGACATGCAGCGGAGTCGAATGGTTGTTATCCACTGCATCAACCATCGCGCCGTGCTCTAGCAAGAACCGAATGGAATCAAATAAACGATCCCTCAAGTAGTCGGGCACCCCACATGATATCCAGTGTAAGGGTGTCTTGCCCTTCTCGTTCCGTGCATTGATGTTTGCACCATGGTCAAACAGCAGTTGTACAAGCTCGAACCTTCCGAAGTACGACGCCATATGGAGCATAGTCGAATGATCCCGATCGGTCGACGAGTCGACATGCATACCATGTTCCAGGAAGAGCCGTATGGTAATGATATCATCATGACCTAGCCAAAAACACTCAGTTGTAGTCCAGAATTTCTGTAGCGGTGTGCAATCCTTCTGGTCCCGAGCATCGGTATTTGCACCGTTCTCCAGCAATAGTTGTATAAGCTTCGAGCTTCGCCAGTTCGATGCGTTATGGAGCATAGTCGAATACTCGCTGTCCATTGGCGAGTCGATATGCACACCACGCTCCAGGAAGAGCCGTATGATATCGATATCATCATCCTCTAGCCCAGGGTACGTAATATTGGTCCACAATCTCTGTAGCGGTGTGTAATCGTCCTTGTCCAGCGCATTGATATTTGCACCATGCTCGAACAACAGTCGAACAAGCTTATGGCTTCGCCAGTACGATGCCTTATGGAGCAGAGTCGAATAATCACTATCCATCGCGGTGTCGACATCCATACCATACTCCAGGAAAAGCCGTGCGATATCGATGTCCTCATCCCGCGGCACTGGGTGCTTGATATCGGCCCACAATTTCTGTAGCGGTGTGCGACCCTCCTTGTCCCGCGCATGAATATTTGCACCATGTTCGAGCAGTATTCGTACAGCCCTGGAGCAACGATACTGCGATGCCATATGTAGCGGTGTCAAATGGTCGTTATTCTGTGCCTCAGCGTCCGCGCCATGCTCCAGTAAGAGGCGTATGACATCAAAATGGAAATCATGAAAGTTGTCATCAAGCCCGAATAATGATCGGTGTAACGGAGTGAAACCATCCCAATTCCGTGCGCCGATCTTTGCTCCATGCTCGAGCAGAAGCTTTGTGAGCTTGACAGCTCCAAACCATGATGCCATATGTAGGGGAGTTGAGTTGCCGATGTTAGCCTGTGCGTCCACATCCGCACCGTGGCCCAGTAGATACCTCACCACTTCGAAATGTGTATCATCGGATGGTGTCCCAAGCCCAGATTCGTCACTGGTTATGTGGAGTGGTGTCAGGCCGCTCGAATCCCGGGAATTGATGTCCGCATGACGCTCAATGAGAACGCGAGTGACCTCAAGGAGTCCACTGTACACTGCCAGATGTAATGGAGTCCGGTCGTTGATGCCCCGAACCTCCACATCTTCAGAGTGCTGGAGTAGTAACAGTGCGACATCGGCATGACCGTGATATAACGTCGCGTGCAATGGAATGCCGTAGTGACCACTGGCGCTTAGATCCTCTGGACGCTTTGAAATGAGGTACTCCACCATGCTGCGGTATCCGAATCTTGCGACGTGGTAGAGGGGAGTCGCTTCTGGTCGTTCTGGCTGACCTTCCAAATCGCCTTTGCGTAGCCATACCCACGCAGAGAAATAGGGTTTGTCCGCGTCAAGGAGATCCTCGATCCCGCACCGTATGTGTGCAAAAACATTCTTAAACTCGGCATGCTCTCCAAAGTATTCGCCAGCATACTGAGCTAGAGGGAAGCTCCCGAGTCTGCCTTTGTCGATGTGGGAGTCCAACCGAAGTAGGACACTCAGACATGCTTGTGCCATGATGGTATGCGACAATTCGAGGAGGATGTGATGGTAACGGGAGGTGTCGGTTTTCGACGTAGCCAGGCGGTCCGATGTTAGGAATTCTTTGACCGAAAAATGTGAGAATTGAACCATCCGGGAATCACTGTCGTCGACGACGGCGATCAAACTGGAACATGCGGACATCACCGCTTGTTCTTGATCTTCCCACCGCAAATTCTCATCCAGCTTCGGGATCCCCCCAGTTGCGTCGAAGTCAACTGCAAGCACCTCGGCTAGCTCCTCCACACGAAGTGGCCGAACGGCGACCGAAAGGCACTGGAGCAACCGATGAGCATATACCCGGTTCGACTTGGGAATCTCATATAGTATCCGTTCGTATGTCTCGTCCAATGATTCTGGCAATTCGTTGAGAGTCCGTCGCACACTCGGCGGAAGACATGGCCGCAAAGCTTCTAGTTGGCAGAAGACAAAGCGAAACCTAAGTAAGAATATGAGAAATCATTTATTTATCATGCGATGGAGTCCTTACATGCCATCCGCTCTCTCCGAGAGTGTCTCGATGACCAACTCCTTGTCCTCATCCCGCCATCTCTTCATGTTGTTATCGGAGTATACCACAGACCTCACGTAGTCCGCGATGTCCTTTCTTTGTCCAATTTGGTTATGAAGAGACACCTGGTTAGATGTCAAGGGTTCGAGAGATGTCCGAATGTCAATCTCGGGACGGCTCGTTACGCATACGCGCAGATTTGGAAGGTTTAATCGGACGATCCTTTTGATAAGCTCCAGGATCCTTTCACGTGGCGGGGGCAGCCCAGTCGTGCTGGGGCATTCGTCGAGTGCATCAAAAACAAGATAGATCGGGACCGCTTCTGGGACCTTGAGCATGTCTTCGAGACATTGAATGAGTGCGAGATCAACGGGTTGTTTCGAGCCAGACTTGTGGGTGGAATAACAGCGAAAGAGAATGTCGAAGAATGGATCGGATAGATGGCTAAGCTGGACGACGAGAGAAGACAGTAAGGTATGGAAATCCTGCTTTCTTTCGTCCTTGAAGTCGAAAAAGAAATAAGCAAGATGAGCTGATTCTTCTTTGGAGGCATCTTCTATGTTTTGGATGATGGATGAGCTGGGAGACGGTCAATAATACGGGACAAAATGTGTCGAGGAACGACGAACCTGAGAACACTTTTCCCGGATCCTGCTATGGAAACGGTCATTTTGTTAGGGGACGTAGAGAGTATGGCAGGAGACGTACGTTTTCCGTGTATCCACAACAATGGCTCGGTTTCTTTCCATTTCTTAAATTCGCTACTTTCAATGAACCACTGACCCGTGCCTTCATGGTGAGCATTGCTCGCAGTATTGTAATTGACAGATGGATCTGGAGGGGAGAGCCATGTTTCGAAGTCTTTTCGTAGTTGATGGCCTGTGTGAGTGATTGAACTTCCTTGGCGATGAATCGAGATAACGAGGTTACGAACGCTTCTGATCATCTGCAACTTGTTGTATTGTTTCTCTTGCTTTTTCACCGCCTAGCAGGATGTAACGTTTCAGACTGGGTTGATAACCGATTGAAACAAATGACATACCATCGATAACGACGTCTATCTTCTCGTGAATATCTCTAACTGTATGGTCGACTCCCTGCACCTTGTCGTCAACCCGCTGTACCTTATCGTCGATGCATTGTACCATGTTATCGACATGCTGTACTCTGCTATCGACGGCCTCCACTTTGTCATCGACATCATGAGTGATCTTCAGGCCTTGTACAACTGCTATCAGAGATTCCTCTTGCATCAGTCGATCGAGTCGATCCAACGCATCCTCGATATCAGTTCTCCCCGCGAGCTTCTTCATGTATCTTCCTAAAAAACGATAAATCGTCATCGACCAGTTAAACCACCAATGACCGACTCACTCGCTCGGCTCTGCTTAATCCCCTTTGTCGCAATAGAAAGAATCGAGAGCACCTCAGTCATGATCTTCACAATCACGTCCGTCATCCCCGCACTCGGTGGTACCTTCATATATGTCTCCAGTCGAACGAAAAAACTTTCAATGCGATCAAAGACGTTGATGAGTTTATCTTGGCTAGTGGACAAAGACTTGGCCGCCTGAGAGTTGGGCATTACGAGAGCCGAAACACACGGAGCTCAAAGAAGATACTCACAGAGAGGAGGATGCCCATTCCAGTGAAGATCACCGCAGCTGGTGGATATACCTGTATTTACAAACCACGTCAGATCCGAATGGCTCAACTTGTGTTCCGAGATATACCAAATTGATACCCCCACCAATGGCTCCGGAGAACGCGTAGAGTACGTTTACAGTGGGATCGAGCCATTTGGTGAATCTTTCATCGGTATTGCCCGATCGATCGATCCCGAGGATTTGTTCTCTTAGCACGGAGAGAACGGCATCGGGAGAATGACATGATTCAAGTTTGGAAAGTAGTGGGTGGGAGCGGAGATCTTCGTTAGTCTTTTTCTTGTATGCATCCAGTGCATTGTCGAAGATGGATTGATAGTTTGAGCTTGAGGAGATCGCAGTGGGGATCTGGGTCATGGTGCTCACCGTCGACTGATAATAAGAAAGGTTTCAGGGACCAAGGGAGGAAGGGCTAATCTCATTTGCACATACACGTTGCAGCGTGACCTGACTCGTGCGCCTTCTCGATGTGGAAGATAGACGCTCAAGTCAGAGTTGTTCATTGCTGTAGTGACAGGTCATAGAGGACGAGTGAAGACACTTTTCGGAAGCGCATCAGATTTCGGCACGAGTGGCAAGCATGACGGGCACCTCATATCTAAAAAAAACCCGCTACTATTCGTTCCCGCTCACTTAAAAAAACTTGAATGAGGCGTACTTGATGTCGGTGGCAGTTATTGGTACCGTGTTGATGTTGGAGACTTGTTGATTGTCCACGGTCCGGTCCGGTCCAACGCCTCCGCCAAGAGTTTGACGCGCGTGAGACGGGGGCAGTGACAGGGCTTGCAAGTTGCTGCCCCGGGCCAGGCCTATGGTGCAACGCGCTGGGTACAGTACATATATTACAAGGGATAAAGCATGTGCCAAATATGTTGCAAGTCCCCCAAAACGACCAAATACATCTCAAAAGCAGAAAACTGGCATCGAATATTAGGTGCAGAGCACGTTGTCAAAGCCGAACCCGCCCGTCTGAGCTATCCCACCACACACGTTCGTCGTAAACAGAGAGATGCCCCAGCCCACAGCGTCACTGACTTGCGGATATATGGGACCATTGGGAAGAGGACGACATAGAGTACCGTGTGGTGTCACCGGTGTGGGACATAAATGCCATCAATACCGGTCTGACGTGGAGGTTACATTCGTATGAACAGTAAATCTAGCGCGCGTCGAGTACGATGAGGCAGAGTTGACTGGTGAGGAGAGTGTACAATCCTGTGCATAACAACGATCGATCGCGGCTAATTCGGTGGCACGCAGACAATCGGCTGTGGACGCTGAATAGGCTACGCACTTGGTGTGTCTCATATTTATGTTATTTTGTTGGTGTGGCATGAAGAGAAAATTGGTTGCCGTGGTTGCGCCCATGGCGCCATGTGCGCGTTTGCTAAGCTCACAGTTTGCTGAGTCTGCCGCGACTATCCTCGACTCCTCGTGCCGGGCCCTTTTTCTTGACTCCCTCCACACGGCTCACCATCACCCTTTACACGAACTCTCAATCAGTTCTCAACCATATCACTCGTATCCTTGATAAGTCATAATTCCGTTCACCAATTTTTACAAACAACATTGCTTCTGAGTCTTCCATATACCCGTGACCCGTCCGTCTATTGTTCCCCACCGCCTACTTCGCCTCACGTTTATTCAAGTCTCCAGCTAAGACTTGTACTATAAAGAGGGGAGAAGAGGGAGCAAAGGGCCTTTTGTTCCTCGTAAAAACGAAGGAGGTGGTAGAGGGCGGGCATGCTACTATTACTGTAAGCATGTTTCCTCCACCAACCAAGTCCTGTGGTCCTTGGAGACTCGCTCGACCTTCGCAGGTAGTTACAATGTCCACTGGGTCCACGAGAACAGAGAGCAAGTCCGCCAAGTCGAAGCCTAGACGACGCGAAGTATAAAAGCCGCGGTCGCACCAGCAGCCAGCCCAGAACCGGACGACGCGAAACCGGAATTGGAAGCAGGGTCCACCCCGATGGGGGAGGACGCATAGAAGCGGCGCCCGCGCCGGCCACAACCAAGCGGCGTGTCGGCACCAAGTCCAAAAAGATTCCCGACTCGACGGCGATGCAAAACGCTGTCATGGAAGACGGCCCGCTGCTCAGCGCTACGGTCAGTACCGAGTCCTTAGAAGCGCCTCCTGCTGTTACCCGTGCGCGGCACGGGAAGGCCAAGCCCCCTGCGGAGGGCGAGGGCGCAGGAACGTAGCGTGTTTCCCGCGGTAGGGGCACGCCAACCAACACCGTCACCACGTCGATTCGTGCGCCTATTGATGAGCAGTTGTGGCTGCGGTCGCGGTTCCCTGGTCTGGGAAGGGCGCCTCTCGGGCGGCTCCGGGCGAGAAGGAGAACATGCCAGAAGCAGGTCCACGTCAAGGAAGAAGAGGTCGACAAGGTGGCATTACCGTTGGTCGCGACTAAGGGTGTCCGTGCGCTCAAAGCGGCGGGAATTGCTTCCAAGGCGCTGAGCGAACCGGAGAAGGATACAGCTGCGCTCGCAAAGACTCGAGCTCCGAGGACGAGAGCCACTAGCGGGAGAAAGTAGGAATAGACTGTTTTTGTGGCTTTCTGTGGGAGGAAATATGTTCATGAAATGCCTGTCTTGGAGCCTGTACAGCGTGCTATAGTATTTTGCGATCAAGTTACAGTCCAGAACGTGTTTTGCGCGACCACCGACTCGGATAGGCCTTCGTTGTGTTCAAATTTGCCGTTGTCTGTACTGCGGTATATACCAGTCGGTGGGTCTACACGAGGACAATGTGGTATGTGCGCGTCTCCTTTATGATGGGGCTTTATCCGTACTTTGGTTTTACTGCACGAAATCGACAGAACAGCAGGCGGCCAGGGCAAAGAAGACCTTACGATTACATGCTTGCGGGGTCAACACGTTGAGAGGTCATCAAATACAGGTATCCTAGCCACGGAAAACAAAAAGAAAGGTGTCCAGGTCTTATGGCCCGCGGAGAGGCATTTTCGAGTCGTCTAACCACCGCTCAATGCTCATCATCTTTATATGTGGAGATCTGGTCGCACTGATGGTGTATCCCAATATAGGTATCCTTTCTACGAGCCCGGGCCATTACTACAACCCCGGCCATAAGCCATGGGTGAACAGAATTACAGAAAACGACATGGGTATCCATTCAAACTTCATATTCTTTCTTTTCCCGAATACCCGGACAACAACTGCGTGAGCTCCTCGTGACCCTTCGTCGATGCGACTTGTAAGGGTGTCTGACCCTCGTTATTCTTGATATGGACGCTTGCGCCATGCTCGAGCAGCAGCCGTGCAGCTTTGAGACGACCATGTTGTGATACGACATGCAGCGGAGTCGACTGGTCGTTATCCAGTGCGTTGACTTCCGCACCATGCTTTATGAAGAACGGGATGATGTCAAAGAAATGATCCTCGAAGTTGTCGTACATCTCGATTAGTGTTTCGTGCAAGGGTGTCTTGCCCTTCTCGTCCCGCACATTGATGTTTGCACCATAACTGAGCAGCAGTTTCACAAGCTCAACGTTTCCGCAGTACGATGCCATATGGAGCATAGTCGAATGATCGCTATACATTGATGAGTCGACGTCCGCTTCATGCTCCAGGAAGAGCCGTATGATATCAATGTCATCATTGCATTGACCTTGGTACCCAATTTTGGTCCACAATTTCTGGAGTGGTGTGCGAGCCTGCATGTCTAGCGCACCGGTATTTGCACCATGCTCGAGCAACAGTTGAATAAGCTCGGGGCTTCGCAAGTACGATGCCTTATGGAGCATAGTCGAATGATTTCGATCCACCAATGAGTCGACATCCGCGCCATACACCAGGAAGAGCCATATAATATCGATGTCATCATCGCATAGCCCACTATGCTCAATTTTGTCCCACAATTTATGTAGTGGTGTGCGATGCACCCTGTCCCACGCATTGATATTTGCACCATGCGCGAGCAACAGTTGTACAAGTTTGAGGCTTCGCCAGTACGAAGCATTATGGAGCATAGTTGAATGATTGCTATCCACATATGAGTCGACGTCCGCACCATACTCCAGGAAGAGGCGTAGGATATCAATATTGTCATCATGATCCCGTGGCCTGAGGCCCCGAATAATGGTCCATAACTTCCGTAACGGTGTGTGACCCTCCGCGTTCCGCGCATGAATGTCTGCACCATTTTCGAGCAGTATCCATACAGCCCTGGGGTTTAGATACTGCGATGCCACATGCAGAGGTGTCGAATGATCATTGTCCGGTGCGTCAATGTCCGCGCCATTCTCCAGTAAGAGTTGTATAACATCAAAATGAGAATCAGGAAAGTCGACCTCAAGCTCGATTAATGATCGGTGTAACGGAGTGCAACCATCTCCGTTCCGTGCGCTAATATTTGCCCCATGATCGAGCAGAAGCTGTGCGACTTTGACACCTCCGAACCATGATGCCACGTGTAGTGGAGTCGAATTGCCAATGTTAGCCCGTGCGTCCACGTCTGCACCGTGGCCCAGTAAGTACCGCACCACTTCAAAATATTTATCATCAAATGGTGTCGTAGACTCGTATTCCTCGGAGCAGGTTATATGGAGTGGTGTCAGGCCGCTCGAATCCCGGGAATTGATGTCCACATGACGTCCAATGAGAATGCGAGTGACCTCAAGGAGCCCACTGTACACTGCCAGATGCAATGGTGTCCGGTCGTTGATGCCCCGAACCTCCACATCTTTACAGTGCTGGAGTAGTAGCAGTGCGACATCGGCATGGCCGTGATACAACGCCGCGTGCAATGGAATGCCATAGCGACCCTTGACGTCGAGATCCTCTGGACGCTTCGGAATGAGGCAATCTACCATGCTGCGGTATCCGAATCTCGCAACGTGGTAAAGGGGTGTCGCTTCCAGTCGTTCTGGCTGACCCTCCAAATCGCCTTTGCGTAGCCACACCCATGCAGCGAAATATGGTTTGTCCGCGTCAAGGAGATCGTCGATCCCAGGGCGTATGTGGGCGAAGACGTTCTCGAACTCGGCATGCTCCCCAAAGTATTCACCAGCATATTGAGCTAAAGGGAAGTCCTCGAGTTTATATCTGTCGATGTAGGAGTCTAACTGAAGTAGGATACTGAGACATGCTTGCGCCATAATGGTATGAGATGATTCGAGGAGGATATGATAGTAACGGGAGGTGTCGATGTTCGATGTAATAAGGCGACCCGAGGTTAGGAATTCTTTGATCGAGAAATGAGAAAACTGAACCATCCGGGAAGGGCCATTATTCACAACTGTGATCAAACTGGGACATGCGAATAATACCGCTTGCTCTTGACCCTCCCATTGCAAATTTTCATCCTGCTTCGGGATCCCCTCAATTGCATCAAAATCAACTGCTAGGACCTCTGCTAGCTCCTCTACGCGAAGTGGCCGAACCGAAACTGTGAGGCACTGGAACAACCGATGGACATATACACGGTTCGACTTGGGAATTTCACGCAGTATCCGTTTGTATGTCTCGTCCAATGATTCTGGCAACTCGTTCAGAGTCCGTCGCACAAGCAGCGGAAGACATGGCCGCAAAGCTTCCAGTTGACAGAAGACAAAGCGAAACCTAAGTGAAAATATGAGAAAACATTCCTGATCACGCAATGGTGTCCTTACATGCCATCCGCATTCTCTGAGAGCGTCTCGACGACCAATTCCTTGTCCTCATCCCGCCAGCTCCTCATATTGCTGTCAGAGTATACCATAGACCTCACGTAGTTTGCGATGTCCTTCCTTTGTCCAGCTTGGTTGTGAAGAGAGATCTGGTTAGATGTCAGAAGCTCGAGGGATGTTCGAATGTCGATCTCGGGATGACTTGTAATGCATACGTGCAGATTTGGAAGGTCCAAGTTAACGAGCCTTTTGACAAGTTCTAGGACCTTTTCACGTGGCGGGGGCATCCCCCTCGTGCTGGGACATTCATCGAGTGCGTCAAGAACGAGATAGATCGGGAGTGTTCCTGAGACCCTGAGCATGTCTTCGAGGCATATTGTAAGCGTTAGGTCATTGGGCTTTTTCGAGCCAGATTGGTGGGTGGAATAACAGCGAGAAAGAATGTCGAAGAATGGATCGGGTAGACGACTAAGTTGGACGACGAGAGAGGAAAGTAGGGCATGGGGATGCTGGTTTATTTTGTCCTTGAAGTCGAAAAAGAAATAAGCAATGTGAGCCGATCCTACTTTGGAGACGCCCTCTATATCTTGGATGATGGATGAGCTAGGAGATGGTCAATAATCCTGGACGAGGCTGGCCAGGGAGAAACGAACCTGAGAACACTTTTCCCGGATCCTGCTGTGGAAATCGACGTTTTATTAGGGGACGTTGAGAGCAGAGATGATCGCTGGAGACATACGTTTTCCGTGTATCCACAACAATGGTTCGGATTCTTTCCATTTCTTGAATTCTTTGCTTTCAATAAATCACTGGCCTGTGCCTTCATGGTGAGCATTGCTCGCAAGGATATAATTTATGGATGGATCTGGGGGAGAGAGCCACGTTTCGATGTCATTTCGTAGCTGCTTCCCTGTGAGGGTGATTGAGCGTCCTTGGGAAACAATTCGAGGCAATGGGATCACGAACGCTTCTGATCTCTCACAGTATCATCGACTCTCTGCATCTTATGGTCGACTCGTTGTACCACATTACCAATATCATGAGTGACCTTCAAGGCCTGCGCAACTGCCATCTGAGACTCTTCTAGAATAAGCTTATCGAGTCGATCTAGTGCATTCTCGATATCATCCTTCCCCGCGAGCTTCTTCATGTATCTTCCTAATCCACGACAAGTTGATATCATCCATTTATACCGTCAGGGACCGACTCACCCGCTCTGTTCTGGTTAATCTCCCTAGTCGCCATAGAGAGGATTAAAAGCAGTTCAATCACGATATCCACGATGACGTTCATCATCCCACCAATCGGTGATACTTTGATATATGTCTCCAGTCGGTTGAAAAAAATTTCAATACGCACGAAGGCGTTGATCAGTCTATCCTGGCTAGCGGACAAAAACTTGGCTGCCTGAGAGGGTTAGATGTTAGGATAACGAACACAAAGGGCTCAAGGATACACACCGAGAGAAGGATGCCCATTCCAGTGAATATTGCTGCAGCTGGTGGATATACCTGTATTTACAAAGCATATCAGATCCTGAACGACCCAACCTGCGTTCCGAGACTTACCGAACTCATACCTCCACCAATGACTCCGGAGAACGTGTGGAGGACGTTTACGGTGGGATTGAGCCATTTAATCAGTCTTTCGTCGGTATTGCGAGATTGGTTGAGCCCGGAGATTTGTTTTTTTAGCAAGGAGAGGGTGGCATCGGGAGAATGACAGGATTCAAACTCGGAAAGTAATGGGTGGGAGCGGAGGTCTTCCTCGGTTTTCTCCTTGTATGCATCTAGAGCATTGTCGAAGATGGATTGATAAATTGAGCTCGAGGAACTCGCAGTAGGTGTCTGGAACATGGTGCTCGCCGCCGACTGAGGATAGGTGATAGGAAAGTTCTCAGGGGAAGGGGAAATAGTTCCAAATGTCATACACGCAGACACGTCGCGACCTGGCTCTTGCGTAGTCTTAATATGTAGTACGGTAGACGCTCAAGACAAGGTTCATTGACCCTGATAATGATGTGTCGTGTCGTAGGATTTGATGGTGAGGAGGTTTTGCATTTTTCGGAAGAACAGCCTGAGTAGATCGCTGTACTGTACAGGTGGTGAGCATCTCTGATCGAAAGGAAAGCCGTGACCTTAGCGTTCCCGCTTACCTTGAACAGGCCCGGCTGAATTTCTGGAATTCGGAACACGCGCCTGTGCTTTAGTGTATTGTCATTCACTGTCAGGCCATGTCAGGTTTGAATTCAAACCCAGTCCCAGGCACACTGAGGGCAACTTCAGGGCGTCAGAGCAGTCAGGGAGTTTCCGAGTTGTTACGTTGCCGTGTTGCCTTGTCGCGCGCGGGAGAATTTGTAAGAAACATCACACGGGATCCCGAGTTCCCGCAACCTTGGAACATCATATTTTTTCCTTCGGTCAATCAAAATCATAATCTCTGCATTCCAGTGAGCTTATTGGTAGAGTTTTTCTTGAATTCCGGTGGTCCCTTGAGGAGATATAACCGAAACAATTTTTTGTTACAAATTTCCCGTGCGACAAGTCAATTGATAAAACTGGTAGCTACCCAGGCCCCAAGCCTGAAAGTGCAAAGCGCCATGTTCTCCTAGTTTTACTTATCACCGAGTGTATTACAAGTGCCAAACGTGATGCACGTCCCTGAAAATGTCTAAGTAAATCTCAAAAGCAGGAAAAGAGCATCAAGTGTGATAAAGTACCAGGGGCACAGCGTTGAAGCTAAGCTTGAGCCCCTGCTCGTCCGCACATACCTGCTTCTTCATCGCAACCAGAGAAATGCCCCCACCCATAGCATCACCGACTCATGGACGCATTGGCGCGTCGGGGAGAGAAATGATGTAGAGCGCCGTGTCGTGTGTGACATTCGGAGGTTACATTCGCGCGAACAGGAGATCTAGCAGACTAGCAACTGCCAGCAAACAAGAGCTTGAAGTTTGATGCCTTGGGTCACAGTCCTCTTCAGGCAACGATCGATAGCTGCTGATTTCTGGAGGCAGAGTGAGGGCATTGCCCGCGTAGATACTTACAGTAACAGTGGCCCAAACCCAAACCCAAATGCATCGTATCGGTCGGGCTCCTCATTCGAAAATTTCGATTTTCTCGCCTAATTTACCTTCAACCACCACCAAGATTTATATGCACATTCTCTTACATCATTTTGACATAATCCGCATGTTTCCCCCTCTCAATATGAGCTTTGTGGCAGGATCAAAGAAGTGTGGTTGGGCTCCCATGATGCGATACTGTACTGCTGCGATGTGCCAGTCGGGTCCCGGTAGCTGGTAGCTCAGCTAGTGATGTCACGGCTCGGCTCAAAAACCACTAGCCAGCCAGCCGAGTCCTTTTTGAGCCGAGCCGAGCCGTTGAATGGCTCATGGCTAGGGAGCCGCCTGAGCGGCTCGTGAGCCGCTTGAGCCATGGTTCAAATACCCAAATAAGGATTCTTAATTTGGTTTGGGTGATGCTCAGTGACGGACCTCTAAGCCCTTCGGGTTTGTGCAACAGGTCCTCTATATTTTGCATGAGTGTCTACTACAAAATTGTACTGTCCCAGCCGGCATCAAGTTCCACCTCAAACAAATAAATGAGATGCAAGTCGATCGTGCTGAATAGCGGCTGCGAATTTTGTTTCTCGGTTTGTTGTTGTATTCATTCTTTTTTTTTTTTTTTTGGTGAAGGGCAATAAATTGCAGCAGAACTATTCTACGGACAGAATAACGAAGTGGCGACTAATACATAGGTCAACCCGCAGGTGTGAAATAAGTAGACAGAAGAAAGGTAAGAGGTTAGGGAGACATCCGTGGGCTCAGGGCGCCACTCAGGGTGGGTCAGGTTGGGGCAGCAGGCGAGCAAAGGCACCGGTCTCAGCCAGCAAGGTGGCAAATCGACGTCCGGCAGAAGGTCGGGAGAAAATCTCGTTGAGGGTGGAGTGGGGTAAGAGGGCGCTTTTCCATTCCCAGTCTTGGTCGCAGGCCTCGAGGTAGTGGCATAATGTCCAACGGGAATTCTCACAGCCGGCTTCAGGGCAGGTCAGCACGTCTGGGGCGAGACGATGAAAGCGAGTGGAATAATCGGCGTGAAACGCATGACCTGTGGCCAGCTGAAAGGCTGTGCACTGTACCCGACGTCGCCTGATGGACAGGACAGCATGGACCCATGGGTGGAGGGCAGTGGTTGGTGGTTCGTGTAGGCAGGCAAACTGTCGTCGAAAGTCGGTGCGACCTGGGGGTGTGAAGCAGTCCTGCCACTTATCGTGGAGTATGGATAGGGGAGTGGTGGAAACGGGGTAGGGTAGGGTCGCCCGTGCGACGGCGAAGAGGGTGTAAGAGGGCAAGTGCCAGCCATGACCAGACCAGCGCCAGCTGCGTTTGTACTGCCAACCCGTAATGGGGCATGCGGGAGCCCAATCGTCGAGGCAATGCCCGAGAGCGCTGGTGAACGGAAGGAGCTTAGTAGATGCCAACGAGTGTGAGTAGGTAGGAAAGTCCGAATCAGAGAAGAACAATGTGAGAGTAGGGAACTTGGACAAGGAACATTGATGAAGACCAGAAATAGCAGCCAGCAGTAAGGCGGACCACGCACAAGAGCCCGTAGTGTAGTCTGAGAAAATAAGTACATGAGAGTTTGTGAAAAGTAGAGAAGATGAAAAGTTTGTGATGGGAGAGTGATGTGAGAAGGGAGCGAGCCGTAGGAACGGAAGGAGGAGGAAATGTGAGGAGGGGGAATGAAGATGGGTTTTTCGAAGGTGGGTAGCGGGTAAAGTGGGGGAAGGGGGAGGCAAGAGTGATGATGGGGGTGAAACGGGGGAAGACGAAACATACATGTGTATGCCTGTTGTTCATTCTCATTGTCCCGCTCATTTTCATTGTCTCACCCCCGTTTTCGTGTGCCTGTTTTTGCTGTCGCGCCCCCGTTTTCGTCGTTGTGCAGTTGTTTGATATCATGGTGCCGTCATCGTCGGTGGCAGATGGCGTGGTCACACCGATCTGCTGGGATTGGCCCGTCGACTCGGGATCTCCGCACCCTTGTCATATTCGATGTTGATTTCTTCCGTGCGGAGCTTCGAGCCAGTCACTCGCAAACTGTTGAACAAAGAGGGAGGAACAAGTCAGAATTCCAAGAGAAAGCAAGACAGTGAAGAATACTCACAAATTGTGAACCATATAGGGAAGGATACGAACGAAAGTGAGACAACGCGAGACAATGCGGAACACTCACTGTTGGTGGGCGAACGCAACGGGCCAGTGCACGAGGAACAAGTCGACATACAGGGTGCCAAACTGTTTGAGATCACGCTTGAGCCGCTGACCGAAATGTTGGAACATCATCGATCCATCCGATAGCACGATGTTCTGCACGAAATTCCTTTGATCAAAGGCATGAAAAAAGAACAGCAACCAGGACCGAACCTTGTACAAGCCTCGACAAACGTCGATGGGCGAAGCTTGAATGGTGCTATCGACAATCTCCGGAAGAGGGGTCAAGAAGTTGGAGGAGTAGATTTCTGGATTGAAGAAGATTTTGGGACCGAGGAAGCGTTCGTACCTGACGTCGACCGCATATTGCTGTCGATGCAAATGAGTCACCATTCAAAGAAAATGTAGACAAAATCGTACATGGCCGGTCACAGAATGCTCGCCATTGTACCGCTCGAAATACTTGTAGGGCTCTGCATCATACTTTCGGAACTCCTTGACGATGTCTTGACACGTACGTATAATTCTCCTTGACCTTTCCTGCAACCTTGAGCTGGTCCTCGGGTGGCACCTGTGCCATCTCTCCGCGCTCTCGCATGAGATTGAGCACAAACTGGGTAATGTCCTGCCCGGCTATCGGGATGTGTTTGATGGCGCTGCCAATCACGTAGCCCTCGGTGCAGGGAATGATGTGGGTCACACCGTCGCCCGAGTCGATAACGGTGCCGGTCAACGTGTGGTCTGTCACATGGTTCGAGGACCAAGACACGGCGAGGGCGAGCACGGCCTGGACGGCGATATATAGCCCTTGGATGTTGAACGACTCGAAGAAGATTTCGGCCGTTTGCTTGCGATTCTCAGGGGGATCCAGCAGAGGTTCGGTCTATGCATGAGAAGGGGGGAAGGAAGACGGTTATGTTAGGAAGTCACACGGACATCAAGAATCATCGTACTGACCAGAAGGAAATAATGGTCTTCGGGCTCCACGCGGAGATACTTGAAGATTGTCTGTTCCCAGTAACGCTCCATGTAATCCCAATTGTCGATCATACTGTGGCGAATCGGGTAGTAGACACCGTACCCAGGTGTCTTAGCATTGGCAAGGGCCTCATCACCGATGAAGAAGTTGAGGTCTTTGACTCTGCGCTTCGAGGCGAGGTGGCCAGGCTTTGCCGGTACCACGGGTCCCGATCTGCTCGACTGGGCAGAAGATCCATGGGTTGCGATGGCAGTCGGGAATATGCTGTCAAAGAATACTTTGCATCAGCGAAGAGGCGTAGGGCACTGCTGGTTGGGAATGCGTGCTAACAATGAAGGGTCTGAATTCCCAGCAAACCTAGACACGTCGAGATGATAAGCCCAGAATTCAATGAGTTGTGTAACCTGAGCTCCTGCTTGAAGCCTTTGTATTTCTATTGGTGATTGAGGGAGGGGATGAGAAAAGGGAAACGATGGGGAAAAGTTGTTGAGGCAGTGGGAGTCGAATACAACACGACATCAAAAACAGCCGTGAGAAACTTATGTTATCACACTGATCTGCGATGATTTGCGACGATCCGACGATCCTCTTCTGATCAACCACGATCCCTGCCCACTCCCCCCTCAAAAACCTGAACGATGGCTGGAAACCGGAAAAGAAAGAACCCAACAACACCAAAGAAGGATCTGGGGCAGCCTTCCCCTCAGAAACGGTCAACCAGAAAGCACAAAGCCGCTCGCATTGCACCTGATGTTCGCCTCCCCAGAGATATGCTTCAGCACACTTTTCAGCTTACTGGTGTGTATATAGACATCTCCTTG
>QFEY01001171.1:0-10053 GCA_003316435.1 Russula virescens
TGGTGATGGGGGTGGTGATACGTCATCATCTGGTTCATATCATGTGCTACCGCACGAGGATACACCGGTCGATCGATCCGCGCCGCGTCCGTCGGTCTTGCCATCGAAACGAGGGCAGGAGTCGCCATTGATAGGGCGCGGTGGTGCGGTGCGTGGACGACTACATTCGCTGGAGTCTCCTGTGCCACTCGGGAGGAAGGGGAAAGAGCGGCAGGGTGGTGGAAGGAGGTGACTCTGGAGGTCGCGTAGATGGGGGGTCGCGATTTGCGAGATTTAGCACTTGGATGTCTTTCTTTCTGTATTATGCTCACCTTGGCTTGATGTCGCAATTATGGTCACGTATAGGTAGAAATATAAAGCTTGCTATTGATGTACTGTTCTATAAGTTGTCTCATATCATTGACAGAGTGTGTACGCGACTCACCAGGTCATCTATAAACTTGCGCCTCTACTGAAGCCTTGACATGTCCTGGACGTGCAGAGGAAAAAGAGAAAAAAGCGCATATAAACGCGACATAAACCGAAAATCACGGTCTGGGGAGGTAATATGCGTGTTTGATGAGGGAAAGAGAGAAAGTGGGCAAGACGCGAGAATAAGGACAGGACGCGTCTGTCACACGATCACGTCACAAGAGATGGCTCCATTTATTGCCGAAACGGCCCGGTTTTTGCATCTACACGGCGGACCATACTGTTGTCTACCCGGCTACCGGACATCGGCCAGTCACTGCTGGTCACCTCAATTCTGGGTTTGTTGCTCCAAAAAACTTGGGATTGAAAGCTATGAATAGCTACCTTCACCCCACATTTAAATTATTTTATTAGCTCTTTTTGTTGAGCATAGGCACCGTGTGCCCGGCCGTCCGGTAGGTGGGTAGACAACAGTACTGTATGATGAGATCGTATAGTACATAAACTAGATTTTCAGGAGTCAGCAACGATTAGTACAAGAGAGTGCCATGAGGTCTGTATCGTAAATGACATAAAAATGTCAGAGTAATTGAGTTGCAGGGAAGCGCTTGATTATCAATACCTCCGACCTTCAATTGTCCCCGACCGCTTCCCGAATAACATTCAACAATCGTGACCACAAGGTGACCGGAAAGCTAACTTCCCAAGGGCCATCTTTCATATGTGCCGCGAGTCTTTCTACGGAGAGCGTTTGTAACGCAGGCAACAACTCCGTTACCCGGTCTTCGCCGAGCTCTCCCAGGGCTGGTACAAGCCATAGCGCGAGTTCATTTGATTGGACTTGGTTCTCCACAGCAGGAAAGAAGCGCAACACTTGTGGCCATTTGAAATTTGGCATTCTGATCGCCCAAAGGCTCCAAGGTATCTTCACGGGACGCTTAACTGCTTGAAGACCACAGGTGGAAAAATAGCAGATCGACAGGACTGGGTCAGAGAATGAAGCTGCAAATCTGAGTTGATTGCCCGTAAAAGCAGCTTTCCACCACCAGGGGATCTTGTGATTCCAAATAGAGAGAGATAAGGAGGTAATTACGGTGAAACTGCATACATTTATGGCCGAATGCCTGGACCGTTTCCTGATGATAGCACATTAGTGCCACCGCTGTCACATCTACTGGGGTTTCCGGTGGTACTATGGAAGGAGAAAGAGGAGCAGGGTGACGAGACGAAACGACCAGATGCCAAGCACTCATGGGTGGACTGAGTGGGGCCCTAGGTGCCAGTGGCACGCTTTGCAAGCTTCAGTCCTCTGATATATTTCTTTCTGTATACTGACGTCGCATTTATTGTTGCGTATGGGCACTACATTGGATAGAGGGGTAGGAATTGGGTAGAAATATGAAGCTGGCTATTGATATATCATCCTGGACTTCGTCTCATCACAGTAACCGCCAGAAAATGTGAGCGACTCACCATGTCTTGGACACACGTGGGAGGAAGAAAAGGAAAGATGAACGAATATAGGCACGACGCAAGTGAAAAGCGTCGGGAAAACGAGTCTCTGAGCACGAATAACAACGCGTGCCAGTGCCACAAATGCGACGAGATTTCCCTTTTTCTTGTCGAGAGTGGCCTTTTCCGGGTAAAGCCGGTCTGCACCTAGTTCTGTATCGTACTCTGTACTACAGCAAGAGAGATCCTACAATGAAACTAGACAGAATATGAGTGCAAACATACGGAAATAGAGAATGTCAGGCGTTAGCAACGAATGATCAAATTTGATTAAAGATTATGCCTACAGCACAACTAGATGGCACAAAGTGGTATACCGATTCAATTTCCGAGGAAGGGAGCATTGGCTACGAATACGATCAAGATGTAGACTGCTATCCGACGCACATCTTACACTGTAGTCTTCTCGGGCCAACATTGAACGGCTATCGGGTGACCGGAGAGCTGTCTCACGGCCACAAACTTCCCAATGGCTTCATCTACGGGCGGAACGAGTCTCTCCACGAAGAGATTCTGTAGCGCGGGCAACAACTCTGGTACCTGTCCCCCGTCGAGCTCTTCAAAGGTTGCTGCGAGCCATGGCGTAACCTGTTCAGATATGTATAGGTTCTTTACTGCAGGAAAAAGGCGTAGAAGTTGCAGCCATTGGGTGTTCTTCATGGGGGGCGGGTGGCCTAGTGGTTGCTCGCCTCCCAGCCCTGGTGTGTGGCATGAGCCTTCGGGTTCGAGCCCTGCCAGGGTCGGAATCCATATTATGTCACTGTGGAGGTGACGGGCCCCCGGTCCGGAGGGGGTCACCTGGGTCAAAAGCCCATTGGGGTCCCAGCTTATGGAATCTTCCCTAATAGGATCATGTCTGCCATAAACTGGACTGGTGGGCCACTGTTCTGCCCAATTCTGGGTCCCTTATGTGGGGAATAAGGGTGGGAAAAACTGGGTGTGGTGGTAATAACCAACTGACTGATTGGGTAATCACCTTTGGGAGCCCCTTCAGACAGGTCACCCAGTACCATGTGTCCAGGGCTATGTGCCTGCATCATGTGGTGGTTAGTCCCATAAGGGGCCAGACAGAGACTTGGACATGATGTGAATCTGGGCCTTCAGGCATTACCAAAGCAACATGCCAGGAACAGGAAAAGACCCCATAGCACAGTGGGGATCTCGGACTGTAGCAGGGTGGGGCAGTCCCCTTTAGGAATAGCAGAATTGCTGGGCAAAGGGTGGGATAGAATTCCCTGACCTGGAGCTTGGCTAAGTCGCCGATCCATCCCCTGGCTTGAGAGGACTTATCCTCTGTTGGTTGTGCGGTCCATAAATACCAGTCTGCATGGCTTAAGTTGATTCCAGTTGGCCAATCAGGATACCCTTCCACAATAGTCTGACTCCTGCAAGGGAGGATGAGCCTGATTAAGTCAGGTTGCCAATTGCCGCATCGTGGCAACAGCCTCGAATCTAGAGCTATGCATCGGAACTGATCTCGACGATTACCAGGACTGGTACATCGGACACAGATCAGAAGTGGAAAGGAAAATAGGCAAACTCGCCACCACTGAGGTAGAAGAAAAGTGGCGCGAATGGAAAGCTGACCAAATCAACCGGTGCGCAGCAGACCAGGAAGCGGAAATAGCAGATGCAGTGAGAAACCATAATGCTTCATACTTCATGTCCGCTGCTACGTCCCTAGGCTTGACCCTGGTCTTCGACCCCCAACCTAACGCCCCTAACCCCAAGCCTACTCCACTGATAGGCAAAAAGCGGATGGCCTCCGGCTCCACACCCACTACCATGCCCTCCACCCCGCAACCCACGAGAACCAACCCACCCAGGGCAGTAAAACGTACCCCACCCACGCTCACACCTTCCCTATCCACCACACCTCGCGGAAGACCGACTACCCAACCCGTCACCGCCCCCCCACACACAGACCCATCCCCAACCCCAAACTCGAGGAAAGCCGCCGCCGCCCCAGTGACCCGGCTGGGCGAAACGCGTCCACAAGGAACCGACAAAACGCCCAAGGCCGCTGCTGCTACACCAGCAGCTCAGGCCACAGAACAACCCTTCGCCACACTGATCGCGTCGGCAATCAAAGCAGCCATGAACCCCTTCATGGCTTGCCTTGACGCCCTGGAAAAGGTCTCGATGCCCCCACCACAAATGAGACCAACCAGAACCCACACTCACACGAACCCTGGCCCCTCGGACCACCAGGGACCGCCACTAACAGAAACCCCCGCAGCCCAAACCGAGAAGGCGAGTGCCGCAACCGCCCCCATTAGAGCAGCTGACGATGCCCAGAGAAACAACCAAGGTTTCTCCGTAGTCAAGCGCAAAAAGAAAAAGAAAAAAGGCGCGGACGCAAACAAAAAACCAGAAGGCACGTACCCGCACCTTTCCCAAATCAACCTCACGCCTAGTGTTGCTGCAGCTCAAGCTGGTCATTTTCAGAAAACTGAGATAACTAATGTAAAAAATTATGTAAAATCGTGGAAATATTTATATAGGTAGACCATCTCAAAAGCCGAGGGGTCACTTAAGACGACTTTCAGATTCAGTGAACCATTCACATGCAAATCCAATCAGCCCAAATTTGGCTTTTTTTAGCTGAAATTGGGCTGATTGGATTTGCATGTGAATGGTTCACTGAATCTGAAAGTTGTCTTAAGTTACCCCTCGGCTTTTGAGATGATCTACCTATATAAATATTTTCACGATTTTACATAATTTTTTACATTAGTTATCTCAATTTTCTGAAAATAACCAGCTTGAGCTGCAGCAACACTACTCACGCCGCTGTCATATGCAGGTGCTGCTGCTACAGTGCCCAAAGAGCAGCAGGGCAACAAACTGCCCAAGCTGACACCACATCTCCCTACGATCACAGAGGTTACAGTCCTCAGGTTCGGAGGACACTTCGACCGACAAACTGAGAACCAGATCCAAGGGAGAGCAGCAGACGCCATCATACGTGAAGTGAAACTCAACATGGCTAAAGCGGTTGCCAACCCCATCCCATTAAGGGCCGGCCGCTGGAGCGTTCACCCTAGGAGCAAAGGTAACTTTGTATACTCCTTCAGTGGTCATGTCCCTTTCGACACCATCATGTCGTATGAGCACATCCTCCTAAACCCATTCCGAGGCTCTGGCCAACTGTGCCCATCTCTAGGATGGACACGGCTAGCAGTCCATGGAGTACCTTTCACGGACAATGAAGATACTGTCTTTGGTCCAGATGCACTTCTGAAGGAAGTGCGGACACTCCCGGGCCTCAAAAAGGCCTTTTTTGCAATGGAGCCCAGATGGCTTAAGCCCATTGGGCAGATAACAGCACCATACTCCTCCATTACCTTTGCGGTCTCAGACCCAGATGGGTCCATGCTCAACGCCCTCCTACAGGGCAGAGCAGCCCTCTTTGGCAAAGAAGTTATCGTCCAAAAATGGATAGACAAGCCTGCACTAGTGCAGTGCTCGAGATGCCACGCGCTCGGGCATAACAAAGCCTCAAGGGCTTGCCCACTGAGTTGTGATTCAGTCAAATGCCACATATGCGGCGGAGCACACAGATCAGAGGAACATGACCAGCGGTGCCCACGCAAACACTCAATTGCGGGCATCTGCGACTGCACTAACTACAAGTGCCTAAACTGCCACAAAACAGGTCATAACTGCAGAGATGAGTGCTGCCCGGCAAGAAACCAATATCGCCTGCGCACCACCAAAAAAACAGAAACTGCTAAAGGCAGAAATAAAGGAAAACAGAGAGACCCGGCTGAAGGACCGGGCCTTGGAAGTGAACAGCAAAGGGATGACGAGGAAGGGAACCCTGACCTCACTGACACACTCCCTATGCCGCAAGGCAACGCAAACCAGGACAACCCACAGGGCTTACCAGCAATGGAAGTCGATAGGGACCTGAATGCGGACCAAGTGCCAGACAATGGCATGAGGCAACTAAGAACACCATCACCCTCGCGCCTTAACCCTGGCGCTGCTGCAGACCCCTTCCTTTAATGTCTGTACAACCTCCGATAATATTAGCGTCGGTGAACATGCGTAAGAGAAATACAGTCACGCACGCACTCCTCAATAGTGATACCCATACAAACATTTACCTAATCCAAGAGCCATGGTTTGACACCATTGGCACGGCGAGGCTGGACTCAGCCCAACAAGGTGTTGACATCCTAGGAGGTGTCACCTCCCCTGGATGGGAGATCCTATACCCAACTATACCCAAAGGAAAAAGACCAAAAGTCATGGCTTACACCCGCAAGCGGGCGGTCAACCCAATCTCTGAACCCCCATTTACGGTTGTGCCCTGCCATGACATTGCAGCCCACCCATGTCTCCAAGTCCTCGACATCGTTTTTGACGAGAACACTTGGCGAGTAATCAACTTCTATCATGATGTCAGAGACGGCTCCAGCCTCCAGGCCCTCACCTCTCTAGACATCGCCGTAAATGTCCCCACTCTAATAGTGGGCGACTTCAACACCCACTCACCATCTTGGTCACCACCAGGCATCCCGCGCTCCAACTGGGCCAACCAGGTCGAGGACTGGGCAGCCACCAACCTGCTCACACTCGCCAACAGCCCAGGGGAGATCACACGCCGGGGTGCCGAGCATGAACGAGACTCAGTCATTGATCTTGCGTGGTTCAACGAGGCAGCAGTCTAAACGGAAACCTTCTCAGACCTCAACGTGGACTGGGAAGGCAGCTTAGGATCGGATCACGCCCTCCTCCGAATCCACAGCCACTCTGCAGCACCAACCAGACCACCACAACCAACATCCAACCCCGGCTTCATAATTGAACCGGAAAAAAAAGATGAGTGGATCACTGCCTTCAAAGCCAGACCCCCACCGCTACTCATCCCACTCGCCCCAACAGAGGATGAAGTGGAACGAGCAGCAGCAGAACTGGCCAGTGACATTCAGAGTGCCTGTGAGCAAACACTACGCCGGCGCTGCCCTCACCACCCAAAGGCTGCCCCTTGGTGGAACAAAGAATGCTCCGAAGCAGTTCACAAACTTCGTAACACCAGAGGCGACTCCCGTGCTGCGGCACACACACAACTTAAAAGGACAGTCCAAGCTGCTAAACGAAAATGGGCTGATGAATACATAGGAAACGCAAGCCTTTGGGACGTCGCAGCATGGCGCCATGGACGGAAACTGTCCAAAGTACCATCGCTACGGGGACCCAACGGTTTAGTCCACTCACACGAGGAAGTTGCTGATTTACTGTCACAAAGATTCTTCGCGAGAGAACCCCCAAATGTGGAACCCCACTTCCACGACGACCCACCCCCTCTACCTGCCCACCAGCTGCCACCGATAGAGAGAGAGCTCCTCGACCACCTAATCAAAAAAACGACTGCCAAATCCTCCCCAGGCCAATCGGGCCACACATGGACGATCCTTAAATGGGCCTGGGAGGCCGACGCAGACCGCATAACAGAGCTCTTCTCGGCATGTCTGACAGCAGGGCACCACCCACGACTGTGGAAAGAAGCAGTCATCTGCGTCATTCCCAAACCAAACCGGGCGGACTACACCCTTGCCAAAAATTTCCGCCCCATCTCTCTGCTAGAATGCCTCGGAAAACTGCTTGAAAAACTAGTGGCCAAGCTAATCTACAGAGACATGGACCGGCACCACATAGTACCCACAGCACAGTTCGGCGGGAGGAACGCGTCTTCTACGATAGACGCAGGACTCACGCTACTGCATGACATACAGTCGGCACACCAAGCCGACCTCAACTGCGGCCTCCTGCTATTTGACATTCAAGGGTTTTTTGATAACATAAACCACGAGAGACTAATACAAGTCCTCTCCAATTTTGGTTTCCCCCCCGAAATAGTCAGGTGGTACAGATCCTTCCTCAAGGACCGCGTGGTGAGACTTCGATTCAACGGTCATACTTCTGACCCTTTCAATTTCACAGTCGGCATACCACAAGGCTCACCAGTCTCCCCGGTACTGTCCATCATTTACACCGCACCGCTACTCCACAAGATGAAAGAACGCACAAAATCATCATTGGGCATGTACATTGATGATGGTGCGATCTTCGCTTGCGGGAACACCTGGGTAGACATAGCAAACACCATGCGCAGCAATTACGCAACCTGCGTGGAGTGGCTCACAAGGGCGGGCCTGAATGTAGAACCGGAGAAGACGGAGCTCATCTTCTTCCGGAAGGGCAGAAGGCGAACCAACCCTCCCAACTACATTCACCTCCCGCTACCGGCCCACAACACGTACTACCGTGTCCCAGCCACAAACACCCTCCGCTACCTTGGCTTCTTCTTTGACAGCCAGCTAACGTGGACACACCACGTTGATACAATGTGCAACCGCACCAGAGCCACGATCAAAGCCCTGCAATTGCTCGGCAACTCGATCAGGGGCCTGGACCATGCCAGATGGCGCATAGCATTCAACGCAATCTGCCTCCCCGTACTAACATACGGGTGCCAACTATGGTATACGGGAAAGCAGAAAGCGCTGGTTAAAAAACTACAGACAGTACAAAACGAGGCAGTCAGAATGATCGCAGGCGCCTTCCGCACCGCGCCGCGAGAACCACTGCACCACCTCCTCACCATACTCCCCATAGACCTAAGGCTGAAGATGCTCACGCAGAACACAGCCTTCAGGCTCTACAAGGCGTCCAAACGGAGCCAACTCCTCAGACGACTAGGCGGTGAGTGGTACATCCCCCAATTAGACGACGGCCTGCTCCCCACTCCCAACAGGGAAACCGCCAAAACCACACTACGCACCCTGGCAGGGCACGTCGCAGCCAAAGGCCCCCGCGTTCAGGCATTCCCCAACCTCCCCCCAGGTGCCCCGACCTGGGACGGAAGAATCAAGTCCACACCGAAACAAAAAGACCAAGACTACAAGCTCCTAGCGGAACTTCTGGTCGAAAACTGCAAAAACGGCGACGACGTCAATATCTTCGGCTCCGGCGCCTACTCGAATAAAAACCGAGCAGATGCCAAACAACTCGGAGCAGGCTCAGCAGTACTATACCTTAACGGAAAGGACTGGAAGCACAAAGAGAGGGTATTCGGCGAAACTGTCACCGAGAACGACTCCACGCTACGTACTCTCCTACCTGCCTTAGACGTCCTCACAGACTTCCTCACAACACAGGAAGCCACAGCCCACTGGAGAATTAACATTGCTCTCCCATCCAACTTCGCAGTGAACCAAATACTAAAGACCACCCCACACGAAGAACAAAACGTCACAAGCGAGTGCCTGGAAACAATAGGTGAGCTTATGAACGCGTACCCAAACCTACAAGTCCATCTGCTCTGGCTCCCCAGATCCACACGCTTCGTCGGCTTCAAAAGAGCCAAGCAGCTGGCCCTTGAGGCCATCCGCACGGCCGAACCGAAGCCGGAAGATGAACCGCACACAATCAAAAAACAGAAACAAAAAACCAGAGAGGGCGTTGTCGCTACCTGGGCCGAACGATGGCACAACCTACCACGCTCCTCTCTGGCATACCGCACTGCCCTCACCAAGCCGCCAGATGGCAGACCACACCCCACCTTCCTCACAGGAACGAACGCAGCTGAGTTCACCCGCCTAAACCTGTGCACATTATACCGGATAATCACCGGACACGCATTTATAGGGGACTACACCCGACGCTTCTACACCCAACATACACCCGACCAAATCGCCTGCACATGCGGCGAACCAATACAAACCATAGAGCATGTCCTGCTCGAATGCCCACAATACTCCGACGCGCGCCGCAAACACCTCACGGTAAACGGCCGCCTCCGAAGGCTCCACCATCTCTTCGACCACCCTAAGCGAGTCACCGCACTCCTCCGATTCCTAAAAGACACGGGAGCCTGCGCGAAGCCTAGGACAGAATGGGAGCCTGGATGAGGGGAGGAAATAGATTAGAAAAACCACAGACCGGGGCAGAGATCACACGCCCCGACGCGACCACCATAACCCACTACCATAACGCCACCCAGGTCAAACCATGACCCAATACCATACCACAAACTCCTAAACATAATACGTCCTGTACGTGACCGCCTCTGTACGCCGTACACGCCGCGGAATAAAAATTCGGATTTAAAAAAAAAAA
>QFEY01001172.1:0-28863 GCA_003316435.1 Russula virescens
TGTTCGTGTTCGTCCTCGCTATCATCCTCGTCGAGCCGTGGAAGCGCCGTCGACTCATGCAGGCTTTCGAGCGGAAAGTCCAGGAGATGGAGACGGCGAATATGGTCATGGTGGCCGAGGGCATGGATGTCCTAAAGAGCCGGTTGGAGGCGCAGGATCGAATCCTTGCTCGGCTTGCGGAGGGCGCGCCAAGCGCGCTGCCACCCGCTCTGGTGTCGTTGCAGGAAGAGAGGGAGGGTTCGGCGGGGGATACTGGTGATAGCAGGCGTTCGGAGGTGGTGTTTGCTAGGATCACTCTCGCACGCGAGGACGCGAAGCTGATTGCGGCATCCGTATCTGCTGGCGTACTAGCATGGGTCCTCCGAGGTTGGGTGGGGCTTTGACATTCTGGCGTGAGTGCCTTTAATCCTCACGTATGTCGCTCCACCTGCACTGGGAGGACCCCCACTGTAGTAGCGTACTATAGACGTTTATCTGCTATAAACGGCATAAATACCTGCTGAGCAAGCCCGCCCGACTGATCGGGTCGGTGACCATGTCGCGCGTTTCACCGTTCGTCAGTGTCATGACCAACCACCCGACAATCGGGTTTGCCCTGGATTCAAAGACCCATCGTGCGGTCGACACCGTGACGTTGATAAATCTGCTTGGTCATGACTCTCTTGCGAGTCGGCCCGTGTTTTGGAGGAGGGACAGGGAATATGCTCTGCTTTCTCTCGAACAACCTGTCGTGCGGCGTACGCCTATTCCGTATCATACGAGGGCAACGATGTCATGGTTTTTCTTGGTGAGTGCTCACTGTCCTCTTATGCCTAGACGGCGTCATGCTAAAGCCACTTCGCTCCGGACACAAACTCGTCGTACCAAACATACCGTACCTTGTTCGCGGGTTTCGGAATTCCCTCCGGATTATGCGGCCTACGTTGGGGTAGCCGCTGGTAGCCGTACCTAGAATATCCAACGTATTGACGAAATGGCGCGCTTTACCAAACCATGTTCCCAAGTACCCGCAATTACACTCGAATCGTCAGAGATTTTGTAGCTGTCGACAACATGACACTTAACATTGTTTGCGACCAAGGGTACGCGCAGGTGGTTCCACATCGTACGTCCCTTTTTTTTCACGTCCTTACGTCTAACCCCATCACTACCAGTTGCTCTCTGGCGGCTCTCGAGCACATACTCAGCGTAGTAAGGGCGCCGATCTACCGACGAAGCAACGTCATGAGTGTCGTGAGTGCTCCAAACTTGAATAGACTTTGGGTTTCATCACTTATAGCAACCCAGATCAAGGTCATCTGGATATTGCTCAGCATCTGAGGGACGCCAATGGCGACGTTCAGGAAGATGGACATTGTGCTCAGAGAAAGTGATCATTGCCCGTTAGGACTCCGCAGACCCAGATCAACAGACGAATCATCCTCACCTGCCAGCAGGAAGAAGACAGAGGGTTGTCTTCCGTCATGTAGCAGACGACCTGCGAAAGAGGTGGGAGAAGGGGTTACGTTGGGCAGTTGGACGTGGCTTCACGAGGTCTAGAAGACAGGGCGAATAGAGCACCATACGTCAGCTCCGCGACGACGATAGCCAGGTCAGGAAGTCCTCGAGAAGGGTCACGTTCGCCTCCTCGCGCGCAACCTTGACTTCGCTACCTATCGTGGTCCCAACAATCCGCCGCCTTTAGTGCCGCCGTGTCTTTGGCACCAACCCTAGTAATAGCGAAGGCGCCGCTATGGCCCGTGGACATGCATGGAGTTTTGATGGGTGTTATGCGGGCAGAGACAATCCCTTGATTTGTACATGGTGTGTCCTCCTGCTTGGACGTGAGCGTCTCGCGCTCTGTACCCATGATGACGATGTTTTGCCATGGCGCACTATCGCCGATTCGAAATGATGCCTGCTTGTGCATGCAGCGGCCGTGGTAAGATAGTCACCGATCACGACGAAGAAGTGGATCCCGACGCCACGATATAGAGTATCCTAGAGAGGACTCGGAGGGTACATCAGCCAGGACTGTAAGACTACGGTAAGGTTTCTGCACGGACGGCTTACAAGCGATATCCACCGAAGCCGTGACAGCATTGAATTATTGGAACCACTACCATCTGCTGTATGATAGAACGGAAGGGTTCCGTTGTTTCAAGTTGCGACCGCCCATTATCTCCGCTAATACAACACTTTGACATCTCACCTTGCTTGAGTGTTCCATTGCTTTTAATAACAGACGCCTAGAGTATAAAGCAGAGCCTCCTTCCTTCTCCTCTCAAGTATCCGAGCCATCTTCCCATCTCTCTTTTATACTCTGCCTCAGGCTTACCGCAATCACGATGATGTTCATCAAGTCCATTCTCGTCCTCTCTCTCGCCGTTGTCGCTCTCGCTGCCCCATCGACTCAGCCTCGGGAGGTGCTTGGTACGTTCTATTCTCCTCTTCTATTGGATCAAACCCCAAAACTCAATGTAGGTCTCCGAGCGGTTCGTCACATTGACCATCGTGGCCTTACAGAAGAGATCCAGTCCCTCACTGGCACAAAGTCACCTAGCGACTCAAAGTATCGCTCCTTCCTAATCTTTGATATTGATGTTGCTAATCTGTTTACCCTTCAATGCGCTGGGCGGTAATGGATAGGGGCACAAAATCGGCTTCAGCATCTGGCCCGGCAGGCGATATCAGTATCTGAAAACATCTGAACGCGGCTTGCTATGGATAATGGTACAAAGGTAGTTACGAGGGTATGGGTTGGAATTTTGGTACCCGTGGACCCCTGGCATGATACCTCTACTTATATCTCTATATCGTTCGCCCTTAGAGTTATGCCCACAATATTAATGTTCTGGCTCCTTCCATCGCTGTTTCTCAACTTCGCGCTAGCGAGACCGAAATATGCCATCCTGGACGCGGAATCCATCTATGGCACCATGATGTCCTTGAAATGACAGGTAGGCAGGGACAACCACCAGTAGCTGTGCAAGGCCTAAGTAATCGCCCGTAAGGGGAGTAACGTGAACGACACATGCCTCACAGCCACTCGGCCTGTTTCTATCCGAGATCTGCTAAGAATGACAAAGAGAGATTCATTGTGCATGAGAGCTTCCGAGATAGACGCCCTCGCCGAAGTGTAGTAGCGTTGGATAACTTGAAACCGGAGTCACTCGCAAACGCTGGACGATAGTTGGGTGGTTTTAATAAAGGCATGGGGGCATGTCACAATATGTGCAGCACCCGGGCACGTGAGTGGATGAGCAAAGACCGCAAGGCGGTACCCATAAAAAGGTCATGGTCTGATTCAAAGAGTCGGACTCGACGCTCCATTCAGCTCAATCACTAAGCTGGAATAAGTTCCGTTCTAACTGCGGGAGCTAGAGCCTAGATGCCGGCACTCATTATGGGTACACCGCCAGTGCATCGAAGCTCAGGGAAGACGGTTAACATTTTCAGCATCTAACAGCTGTGCGCTCGGAGGTAATTAATATGTAAACCGCAAAACGAACATCTGGTATCATGGTATGACACTGCCTGGGTATGAAGAAAGCAGCCAAGCCGCCTTGTAGGCTTGTTCAGATAGTCCAAATTCTTGTGGCGAGGGTGCTACTACTCTATAACTTCCACTGACAGGTGCCAACTATGACGAGACCGAATGTGCAGTGATGCCAACTGGCAATATCGAGAGGCATCCCCACGAGCCAGGTGTTCGGAGACTTCCTTACTTAAGCCGACACTTTGGTCCGTGCCTAGAGCGTCTCAGGTCTCAGTAAAGGACCAGGTACGGGCTGTACAGCACAATATAAAAGATTACCCCACTGTACAGCCAACATTGAATATTGGTGCGGCTTCGCGAAATTGTGTGGAGCTGCAGTGTCTTCTAGAAGTTATTGTCTCGTCACTCCCTTCGTCGCTCCCTTAGTAACTCCCTTCGTTCCTTCCCTGCTAAACACGTCTCAGACTCGGATCATCATGATTCACGCCATTTATCACCAGCATTATCAACTGTGCTATTGTAAGGTCAGCGCTGTCGCGGAGCATGGGGCCATGTGCGGTCACCCTGTCTTCGATCGCCTCATGTTCGACATCGCCACCACGACATCATCGCCACCTGAGTCAGCTCACACTCAAATTCCCTCTCGTTCCTTAAGTTTCCTGTGTTCCACTGCCTTCTGACGGGTTTGTATGCTTAACTCGATGTATTTTCGGAATGCCCTTTGCACTGCCTGGCATAGTCGTTTGTATATAAACTTGACTTCTTGCTTGTCTCTAACAATAGAATCTCCTTTTCGCATGCTCATTTATCTCATTATCTGACACCCTGGTCTGCGTTGCGATGTCACTCGCGTCACATCGGTCTCACCTCAATATTCAGATCCTTAAAACCTTGGAACCTTCTTAATTACTGTCACCAAATGTCCTTTTTTATCAGCAACGGGTCGCTCGCTCATGCTGTCTTCTTCAATATTCAATACCTGCCATACACATCCAAGTGCATATAGGTTCTATCTCATGCCGCAATTCCTAGTAACCTCATGCATGTTTAGGGCCCTGACTAGTCCTTTTCTTGCGACAGCATTGTGATCAAGGATGGGAAAGCCCCCGCGATATTAAGTTTCCAGTCCTCATTATGCGAATGGACGTCTTCCCTGCATTCGCTCTTTAAGGACAAATGCTGAGAAGATGTCCATCTTGTAGTGAGTATGTGGGGCCACGGAAAGTTCAGAGATCCACAAGCTTGGCCCATAGGGAAGCTGTCAGCAGCTACGTTATCGTTTCTAATAGCACGTTCTACCCACTATCTAGCCAGGTTCAACTCGACCCTATGATAGAGGTCAACCAGGCTTATCATCGTTGGTGACGGCTGATCGTGAGGATATTGCTTGCAGCTTTGAAAACACGTCGAAGACGAACTCATCTTCACTAACCATGACAGTTATGTTCTCCACGGCTTCGAACGCCGTTCTACGAACCTACCCTATGGTGTTTTGTGGTCTCTGTCGATTGTAGAATCGAACGACTAGTTCCGAGCCCGGGCAAACGTAAGGCGGAGTGATCATTCCAGGTCAAGTTGTGTTCTAACGGTGCTGTGACGAAGTGTTACTGTTAGGTCTTGTAAACTGACACATTCGAACAGGAGAAGACACGGAGGCATGGGCAAAGTGCAAACGAAGGATGACGAGGTGAAGTGCGAATCCAGCGTGCTGATGCGCACCATTCTCGCGCGACACCACGAGAAGCAATCTGGTCGGACAAGATCCGCAGCCCGTTGACATACTGACGGCGAGGCGGGGCGTGACCGGGATTAAGGGCGAGAACTGGGGGTCATAGACGTCGGCAGTAGGGCCTGACGTTGGGATGGGGCAGGGCGTGAATGAGGACTCGTGGGGGATTATCCTGGGGCGCTGAGGTGACTATGATCGGGAGGCCTTCCATGGCAAAGGGTAAGGGAAGAGTGAGGAGAAGGGAGGAAGGCCGTAAGGCTAACAGTGAACGCGATTACTACTAGGGCTTAGGGGACTAGTACTGTAACGGGAGATTGCCGATGCTCTACTGTAGGGATTCTTGAGAACCAAATCTGACACACGACTCGGAAGCTTCTGTAGAAGCCAGAAGATAGCGAGTGGAACACGACCCAGTCACAATGACGATGAAATGACCGAAAACAGGAAGGGTCTGGGCAACCCCAGCAGGTGCGAGACACCGTTTCGGTGACCTTGATGACGAGGTGGCGAAGAGGATGGCAGGGATGCCCATGGGACAGTGGTGATACCGCACTGGCGTGAGGCTCTTTCTCCAGTTGAATAAGCCACCGATGCAATGCTGGCCTCGGCCATATGGACACTTGTAGTTGGTCAGTCATATCGGATCGTTGTCGTATGTCGCACCCATCACAATCTCGTATCGATCCGAGATACTACTCGGAATCCCAGTCAGCTGGTATTTGCCCGTGTTTGTAGAATAACTGCCAGATGGACATAAACCATAAGTATCGGTCTCACACCTCAACCTCCACGCGATTTTCAACCCCTTCACAAGGTTTCCTCTAATACTTTGGTGCTATGGCTGCGGAGCAGAATCCTTCCCGAGTCCAGCAAAGTCTTCCTCAAGTCCAGCAGAGCCTCCCCCGAGTCCGAAATGTACAGTTCCGAGTCCTTGTGATCGGAAGAGCAAATGCAGGGAAGACATCCATCCTGCAAAGAGTATGCGACACTACCGAGAGTCCTGAGATCTACAGATGTGGGTCAAAGGGAATTCGCGAAAAGGTATGTTCTCATTTCTAATGGCATTCTCTACTTCATCGTCTGGCCAGGTTCTTCAACTCGGCGCTACGACAGAGGTTGGGCATCCTTATTGCCCTTGATGACCACTGATCGTGAGGGTCCTATTTACGGCAGCGTGGTGAGCATGACATCGAGGATGAGCTCGTCTTCACAAATCATCGCGGTTATGTTTTCCATGACTCTCGCGGATTCGAATCTGGTGATAAATATGAGCTGAAGATCGTGCAAGACTTTGTCCGCAGTAAGTCGAGCGAGGGGCTATTGAAGAATAGATTGCATGCAATATGGTTTGTTCTTATGAGTATGCACGGCTGCACATTCAGCGGATTTGCCTATCAGGTACTGCATTCCAATGGACAACACTCGGCCGGAGCTAGATTTAAAGTATTTTGAGGAAGTTTGCCCAGATCAGAATGGTATGTCGAAATGCGAAGTCATGAACTAGAGTTTACGTGTGGAATATTTCAAGTGCCTGTAATAGCGGTATTCACGAAGTATGACCAATTCAAGCGCGACGTCTGGATCAAGCTGGAGGATTCGGGTCGTAATCCAAGAAAGGAACTCGAAAATGAAGCGGAAATCCTATTCAGGCGACATTATCTGGCAGGCTTTAGGAGACCTCCACCGTTCGTACGTTTGGAGAGTGAGAGCTTTGTCCTCAACTATCAGTTCTGTGCTGATCTCTGTCCTGCAGGAATGCACCAACCTGATCAAAGGTGTGCCAGTCTTATCGAAATGACTGCCAATTCGCTCTCCGGGGACATCGTTGCCATCATGCTTTTGGCCGTACAGAGGGATAATCTGCAGCTGAACGTAAAACAAGCCATCAAATGGTACGCTTGTTATGTATCATTGGATGAGAATGAGAGGAGCATAGTCACATTATAGGGTCTATTCTGCATTTGAACAAGGGTATAGAAGTACAGAAGACGTAATAGAAAAATGTGTTCAGGCCTTTCCGTCGCTGTGGGTAAGCTATAATACTGTGTTCTGAATTGCCTATTGTTGAAAGAAGGTCACCATCTAGCTTTACGTTAGTCTGTCTTTGCTTTCTGCCTACATCCTGAATTGTAGCTCATGCTCACATCGCACTCTCGCTTTCTTTTGGCATCTTAATTATACCTTCCTCTGCACACGATAGTCCGTGAGCGCGCCTTTCTCTCGCTATCTGTTGATATACTGATTTGTCCTCGCCGATGGGCTCGAGAGTCCGTGAGTGCCACTCACACTCTCCCTTTCCTTCGGTGTCCTGATTTGTGCCTCCTGATGCGTTGGACAGAGGGTGAGTGCCCCTCGCCCTGCTCGCTCACTTTCCGTGTCCTGAAGTCTCCTTTCTGGACTCGACAGGAAGTGAGTGGCATCACTGTCTCGCTCTTGTGATGTCCTGACTCGTCCTTCCTGACGCCCCGAAAGGATGTGAGTGCCTCTCGCTCTCTTGCTCTCTCTTGACGTCTTGAGCTGTCACTCCTGATGCCCTTGACAGGAAGTGAGTGCTCTGTGCTCAGTGACTCTCTTGGTGTCCTAACTGTCTCTCTCGATTGCCTTGACAGTTGGTGAGTGGGCCTCGCTCTCTCGCTTTCTGTTGCTGTCCTGACTTGTCCCTCCCAATGCCCTCGACAGGGAGTGAGTGGCCCTCGCTCTCTCGCTCTCTATTGCTGTCCTGACTTGTCCACCCCGATGCCATCGACAGGGAGTGAGTGGGCCTCGCTCTCTCACTCTCTATTGCTATCCTGACTTGTCCATCCCGATGCCATCGACAGGGAGTGAGTGGGCCTCGCTCTCTCACTCTCTATTGCTATCCTGACTTGTCCCTCCCCAATGCCCTCGACAGCAAGTGAGTGGGCCTCGCTCTCTCACTTTCTATTGCTGTCCTGACTTGTCCATCGCGATGCCCTCAACAGTCCGTGAGTGGGCCTTGCTCTCTTGCTTTCTATTGCTGTCCTGACTTGTCCCTCCCGATGCCCTTGACAGTTGGTGAGTGGGCCTTGCTCTCTCGCTCTCTATTGCTGTCCTGATTTGTCCCTCCCAATGCCCTCGACAGGTTGTGAGTAGGCCTTGCTCTCTCACTCTCTATTGTTGTCCTGACTTGTCCCTCCCAATGCCCTCGACAGGTCGTGAGTGGGCCTCGCTCTCTCACTCTCTATTGCTGTCCTGACTTGTCCCTCCTGATGCCCTAGCGAGTGAGTGGGCCTCGCTCTCTCGCCTTCTATTGCTGTCCTGACTTGTCCCTCCCGATGTCCTTGACAGCGAGTGAGTGGGCCTCAGTCTCTCGCTCTCTATTTCTGTCCTGACTTGTCCATCCTGATGCCCTCAACAGGTTGTGAGTGGGCCTTGCTCCCTCGCTATCTATTGCCGTCCTGACTTGTCCATCCCAATGCCCTTGACAGCGAGTGAGTGGGCCTCGGTCTCTCGCTCTCTATTGCTGTCTTGACTCGTCCCTCCCGATGTCCTCGACAGCGAGTGAGTGGGCCTCTCTCTCTGGCTTTCTATTGCTGTCCTGACTTGTCCCTCCTGATGCCCTCGACAGGTCGTAAGTGGGCCTCGCTCTCTCACTCTCTATTGCTGTCCTGACTTGTCCATCCCGATGCCCTTGACAGGTCGTGAGTGGGCCTCGCTCTCTCACTCTCTATTGCTGTCCTGACTTGTCCCTCCCGATGCCCTCGACAGGAAGTGAGTTGGCCTTGCTTTCTTGCTCTCTATTGTTGTCCTGACTTGTCCCTCCTGATGCCCTCGACAGCAAGTGAGTGGGCCTCGCTCTCTCGCTTTCTATTGCCGTCCTGACTTGTCCCTCCCGATGCCCTCGACAGCGAGTGAGTGGGCCTCGCTCTCTCACTTTCTATTCCTGTCCTGACTTGTCCCTCCTGATGCCCTTGACAGCAAGTGAGTGGGCCTCGCTCTCTCGCTCTCTATTGTTATCCTGACTTGTCCCTCCTGATGCCCTTGACAGGAAGTGAGTGGGCCTCGCTCTCTCGCTCTCTGTTGCTGCCCTGACTTGTCCCTCCCGATGCCCTCAACAGGAAGTGAGTGGGCCCCGCTCTCTCGCTCTCTATTGCTGTCCTGACTTGTCCCTCCCAATGCTCTCGACAGCCAGTGAGTGGGCCTCGCTCTCTCGCTTTCTATTGCTGTCCTGACTTATCCATCCCAATGCCCTCGACAGGAAGTAAGTGGGCCTCGCTCTCTCACTCTCTATTGCTATCCTGACTTGTCCCTCCCGATGCCCTCGACAGGAAGTGAGTGGGCCTCGCTCTCTCGCCTTCTATTGCTGTCCTGACTTGCCCATCCCGATGCCCTCGACAGTTCGTGAGTGGGCCTCTCTCTCTCACTTTCTACTGCTGTCCTGACTTGTCCATCCTGATGCCCTCAACAGTTCGTGAGTGGCCCTCGCTCTCTCGCTCTCTATTGCTGTCCTGACTTGTCTGTCTGGATGCCCTCGACAGGAAGTGAGTGGGCCCCGCTCTCTCGCTCTCTATTGCTGTCCTGACTTGTCCATCCTGATGCCCTCAACAGCGAGTGAGTGTGCCTCGCACTCTCACACTCTATTACTGTCCTTACTTTTCCCTCCCCATGCCCTCGACAGGGAGTGAGTGGGCCTCGCTCTCTTGCTCTCTATTGCTATCCTGACTTGTCCCTCCCCGATGCCCTCGACAGGGAGTGAGTGGGCCTTGCTCTCTCGCTTTCTATTGCTGTCCTGACTTGTCCCTCGACAGGGAGTGAGTGGGCCTCACTCTCTCGCTCTCTATTGATGTCCTGACTGGCCCCTCCTGATGCCCTTGACAGCGAGTGAGTAGGCCTCGCTCTCTCACTCTCTATTGCTGTCCTGACTTATCCCTCCCGATGCGCTCGACAGCCAGTGAGTAGGCCTTGCTCTCTCGCTTTCTATTGCTGTCCTGACTCCCAATGCCCTCGACAGCCAGTGAGTGGGCCTCGCTCTCTCACTCTCTATGGTTGTCCTGACTCGTCCCTTCTGATGCCCTCGATAGCCAGTGAGTGGGCCTCGCTCTCTCACTTTCTATTGCTGTTCTGACCTGTCTATCCCGATGCCATTGACAGTTCGTGAGTGGGCCTCTCTCTCTCGCTTTCTATTGCTGTCCTGACTTGTTCATCCCAATGCCCTCGACAGGAAGTGAGTGGGCCTCGCTCTCTTGCTTTCTATTGCTGCCCTGACTTGTCCATCCCAATGCCCTCGACAGATCGTGAGTGGGCCTCACTCTCTCGCTTTCTATTGCTGTCCTGACTTGTCTCTCCCTCTACTCAACAGCAAGTGAGTGCCCTTCACTATCTTGCTTTCTCTTGTGTACTGACTTGTCCCTCCCGTTGACCTGAATAGGAAGTGTGTGCCCTTAACTTGCTTTCTTTCTTTCAGTATCCTGATCTATTTATCCCTTCATGCTATGAAGTATGTGAGTACCCTTCACACTCCCAATTTAAGCCCACTCATTTCTATCCCAACCCCTACCCTACTTTCCCAGAAAGTGTGTTCTCCTCTTGTGTTTCCCTTCTCTGTCTTATCCTCTCCTTTCTGTGCACTGCAGACCATCATCTCTACATTGAAATCATTTCTGGCCAATGTACAACTATTATAACACAATCCTTTTGATTTTGCTAATGTGCATTCAGGCACCCTTATCTATATCTAGCGGTGATACATATCACGCGATGATTGGTACATCTCTGCTACCTGCTTCTGCAATCTCTAACATGGAACACAATCACCATTCTCATTCTAGAACGTGCCTGCCTTTTTTATGCTTCATCATCTAGGCCACCCTATAATCAAGCATTGGACATGGCCTATTCTTGGTACACCACTTCTGATACCCATAATGTAGTCAGGGAGCGGTTTCCATCATCTTGGCCAGATTATATATCCCAGGCTACAGACTTCATCCATAAATATTCTCTCTGATAACTTGATAATACTTATCATGTTGCCTCTGCCATATTGCAAACCCACTCGAGGCCCGGGCTCTCAAAGCCTGTCGAGGACAGGCTGAGTGCCTATTGATAGTAGATTTTGGTGCATCACATGGATCACGATCCACCTCATAAAGTTGATGATACTAGTGCTTGTACTGTATGGAATTCCCGGGGAGGTATTTATCACCGTGCTAGTTGTCCCGACGCGATAGGAAAGGGAGGCGAGGGTGAGTTGGTGCGTAACGGGGGTATTTGACCCGAACCTTCCATTTTCTTTATGTCTCGATCGCGTCAGTACCACGTCTCATCGGCGAGCTTGTTCTTGACGGCGGGTTGGTGGTTTACAGATCTGCGACATCGACTCAGAGTGGGGCCAACAGCCATTAGAACTTCCTCAGTGCTGCCTCGAGAACCCCTGTTTGTCACTTCAGTCACTTCATATATTGCCTCCATGATACAGGTGGGTGCAGGTATACTTTGAGCTCGGTCCAGGGCAAAACCACGAGGAACACAACGAAAAGTAGCATGGTTGTAGACCCGCTGGCTGCAAGCAAAACCCAAGGGTCCGTGGATGGTGCCCGAGATAATGCACTACAGATAACGAATCTCCCGTGAAGTGCAGGAAGGCGAACCCCGGGGCTTTTGGAATCCCGACAGCTTCAAGCGCCGAACCCATAATAGCCAGTCACTTCGTCGCCCTGCTCAGCATGAACTTGCTCGTGTTCGTGTTCGCCATCATACTTGTCGAGCCGTGGAAGCGCTGCCGACTCAGTCTCATGCAGGTTTTCGAGCGCAAAGTTCAGGAGATGGAGGTGGCGAACGTGGACACGGCTGCGGACGGCATGGGGGCTCTGAAGAACTGGTTGGATGCGCAGGACCGAGTCGTTGATCGGGTTGCGGATGGTTAGGGCACGCTACGAACCTCTCTTGCATTGTGAGAATTGGGAAAACTCGGAGGGAATGGGTACAGCGGGAGATAGTAGATGTCCAGCGATGGTGTTTACTGGAATCACTCTCGTAGTACGCGAGAATGCGAATCCTATTTCAGCACCCGTGTCTGCTGGTGCTGGTATTCTGGTGTGGGCCCTTTCGAGGCTGCTAGTGGGCTAGCCTTTCGGAATTGGGCGTGAGGTGACCCATTTCCTCCATGTCTGTCGCTCGACTTGCAGGGCCTCCATGGCATGTCGAGAGCGTCCTACCGTAGTAGCGTAGACGTCTTTTTTTGAGTCAATAAATGACCATGCGAGCGGCATATCCGTGAGCCAGCCTGATCATGTCGAACGAGTCCACGGTAGGTCACGTGCCGCGTTTCACCACTCGATTGATTGCCACCTCGATCTCATGCGCTCGAGCTCGACATTCGATCATGACCTCTTTCATTTTATCAAATCACAGGCTACATTCTCGTTTCTAATAGCACTTTCTACCCACTATCTAGCCAGGTTCAACTCGATCCTACGCTACAGGTCAGGCACGCTCATTCTACGGCTGATAGTGGGGATCCTGCTTGTAGCGTTGCATAACCTTGAGGACGAACTCATCTTCGCTAACCACGACAGTTATAATTTCGACGACTTTTGTGGGTTTGAACACCGTGCTACAAACCTGCCTTGCAGCGTTTGTCGGATTGTGAAATCGAACGACTGGTTCCGACTTCCGAGCCTAGGCAAACGTACAAAGGAGTGACCATTCCAAGTCAAGTTGTGTCCCAACAGTGCCATGAGGAAGTGTTATTCTTATGTCTTGTAAACTGACGCGTTCGAGCAGGAGAAAACTCGGAGGCGCGGGAAACGTGCAAGTGAAAGATGACGAGGTGAAGTGCCCATCCAGCGTGCTGATGCGCACCATTCTCGCGCGGCACCATGAGGAGTAAGTCTGGTCGAATAAGATCCACAGCCTGTTGACATACGGACGGCGAGGCGCGGCATGGCCGAGATAAAGGGTGAGAACTGGAGGTCATAGACGTCGGCGGTAGGCTTGAGGTTGGGGTGGGACAGGGCGTGTCAATGAGGACGCGAGGGAGGGATTATCTTGGGACGCTGAGTTGGGTATGATTGGGAGGTCTTTCATGACAAAGGGTAAGGGAAGGATTGCTGCGAAGCCAACAGCGAACGCGATTACTACTAGGGCTGAGGGGTGAGATGCCGATGGGTTCTACTACACTGCGGGGATTCTCGAGAATCAAATCTGACACACGAAGCTTCAGAAGCGTGTCGGTGGAACACAGCTCAGCCACAATGACGATGAAATGACCGAAACTGGAAGGGCCTGGGTCACTCGCACACCGTTTCGATGACCTTGATAACGCAGTGGCGAAGAGTCTGGCAGGGGCAACACCCTCTGGTCGGCGGGTTTGATCACTGTTCGTAACGCCTGTAATGATGGTCACGGGACAGTGGTGATACCGCACTGGCATGACTCCGAGGCTCTTTCTCAAGTTGAATGAATAAGCCCCGATGCAATACTGGCCCCGGCAGTGGATACATTAGCGATGAGCACTTGCAGTGGGTCAGTCATATCGGATCGTTGTCGCATCCATCACAAACTCGTATCGATGCAAGGCCAAGATGCTACCGGGAACTTTGCCGGCGTTCTCACACGTCGGAACGATCCGTGATTACGTAGTCAGCTGGGATTTGCCCGTGTTTGTTTGCCCGTGTTTGTTTGTGAGCTAGACATAGTAAACCCATCAACCCCACGCGCCTTCACAAAGCCTCTTATAACTCTTTGGTGCTATGGCTGCGGACCAGAGTCCTTCCCGAGTCCAGCAGAGTCTTCCCCAAGTCCGAAATGTACAGTTCCGAGTCCTTGTGATCGGAAGAGCAAATGCAGGGAAGACATCCATCCTGCAAAGAGTGTGCGACACTACCGAGAGTCCCGAGATCTACAGGCGTGGGCCAGAGGGAACTCGCGAAAAGGTACGTTCTCGTTTCTAATGGCATTCTCTATCCCATCGTCCAGCCAGGTCCTTCAACTCGACGCTTCGACAGAAGTTGGGCATCCTTATTGTCATTGATTATCGCTGATCGTGAGGCTTTCTATTTACGGCAGCGTGGTGAGCACGACATCGAGGATGAACTCGTCTTCACAAATCATCTCGGTTACGTTTTCCACGACTCCCGCGGATTCGAATCTGGCGTTGAAGACGAGCTGAAGATCGTGCAGGATTTTGTCCGCCGTAGGTCGAGCGAGGGGCTATTAAATAAGAGATTGCATGCAATATGGTTTGTTCTTATGGGTATGCAAGGCTGTACATTCAGCAGATTTGCCTTTCAGGTACTGCATTCCAATGGACAATTCTCGGCCGTCGCTAGATTTAAAGTATGTTAAGGAAGTTTGCCCAGATAAGAATGGTATGTCGAAATGCAAAGTCATGATGAACTTGGATTGGCATGTGAAAAATTTCCAAGTGCCTGTAATAGCGGTATTCACGAAGTATGACCAGTTCAAGCGCGACGTCTGGATCAAGCTAGAGGATTCGGGCCGTAATCCAAATAAGGATCTCGAAAATGAAGCAGAAAGGATATTCCGGCGACATTATCTGGCTGGCCTAGGGAGAACTCCACCGTTCGTACGTTTGGAGAGTGAGCAATTTGTCCTGAACTATCAGTACTGTGCCGATCTCCGTCCCGCAGGAATGCACAAACACGGTCAACCGTGTACTGATCTCATCGAAATGACTGCCAATTCGCTCTCCGGGGACATCGTTGCCATCATGCTTTTGGCTGTACAGAAGGATAATCTGCAGCTAAACGTAAAACAAGCCACCAGATGGTACGTATGTTATGTATAATGGATGAGAATGAGAGGAGCATAGTCACGTTATAGGGCACATTCTGCATTTGAACAAGGGTATAGGGATACAGAAGTGGTAATAGGAAAATGTGTTGAGGCATTTCCGTCGCTGTGGGTAAGTTATAATATTGTGTTCTGAATTGCCTATTGTTGAAAGAAGGTCACCATCTAGCTTTACGTTAGTCTGTCTTTGCTTTCTGCCTACATCCTGAATTGTAGGTTATGCTCACATCGTGCTCTCACTTTCTTTTGGCGTCTTAATTGTACCTTCCTCTGCGCTTGGTAGTCCGTGAGCGCCCCCCTCTCTCGCTATCTGTTGACGTCCTGATTTGTCCCCGCCTATGCGCTCGACAGACCGTGAGTGGCACTCACTCTTTCCCTTTCCTTCGTAGTCCTGTTTTGTACCTCCTGATGCATTCGACAGAGGGTGAGTACCCCTCTCCTCGCTCACTCTCTTTCTGTGTCCTGAAGTCCTCCCTTTCTGGACTCGACAGAAAGTGAGTGGCATCACTGTCTCGCTCTTGTGATGTTCTAATTTGTCCTTCCCAATGCCCCCAAAAGGAAGTGAGTGCCCCTCGCTCTCTCGCTCTCTCTTGATGTCTTTACCTGTCACTCCCGATGCACTTGACAGGAAGTGAGTGCCTCATACTCAGTGACTCTTGGTGTCCTAACTTGTCTCTCCCGATTGCCTCGACAGTTGGTGAGTGGGCTTCGCTCTCTCGCCTTCTATTGCTGTCCTGACTTGTCCCTCCTGATGCCCTCCACAGTCCGTGAGTGTACTTCGCTCTCTCGCTTTCTATTTCTGTCCTGACTTGTCCGTCCCAATACCCTCCACAGGAAGTGAGTGGACCTCGCTCTCTCAATTTCTATTGCTGTCCTGACTAGTCCCTCCTGATGCGTTCAACAGGGAGTGAGTGGGCCTCACTCTCTTGCATTCTATTCTTGTCCTGACCTTTCCCCCTCAATACTATCGACAGGGAGTGAGTAGGCCTTGCTCTCTCACTTTGTGTTGCTGTGCTGCTTCGTCCGTGCTGATGTCCTCGACAGGGAGTGAGTGGGCCTCGCTCTCTCGGTTTCTATTGCTGTCCTGACTTGCCCCTCCCCATACCCTGGACAGGAAGTGAGTGTGCTTCAATCTCTCGCTTTCTATGGTTGTCCTGACTTGTCCCTCCCAATTCCCTCAACAGTTGGTGATTGGGCCTCGCTCTCGCTTTCTATTGCTGTCCTGACCTGTCCCTTCGGATGCCCTCGACAGCGAGTGAGTCCACCTCAGTCTCTCGATTTCTATTGCTCTCTTGACTTGTCCCTCATGATGCCCTTGACAGTCCGTGAGTGCGTCTTGCTCGCTCGCTTTCTATCACTGTCCTGACTTGTCCCTTTCCATGCTCTCTCGACAGCGAGTGAGTGGGCCTCACTCTCTCGCTTTCTCTTGCTGTCCTGACTTGTCTCTCTCAATTCCCTCCACAGGAAGTGAGTGTGCCTCGCTCTCTCGCTTTCTATTTCTCTCTTGACATGTCCACCCCTATGCCCTTGACAGTTCGTGAGTGCGCCTTGCTTGCTCACTTTGTATTGCTGTCCTGACTTGTCACTCTCGATGCCCTCGATAGGGAGTGAGTGAGCCTTGCACTCTCGCTTTCTATTGCTGTCCTGACTTGTCCCTCCCAATGCCCTTGACAGTTTGTGAGTGGACCTCACTCTTGCTTTCTATTGCTGTCCTGACTTTACCCTCCTGATGCCCTCGACAGCAAGTGAGTGGGCCTTGCTCTCTCGCCTTCTATTGCTGTCCTGACTTGTCCCTCTCTTTGCCCTCGGCAGTTTGTGAGTGGGCCTTGCTCTCTCGATTTCTATTGATGTCCTGACTTGCCCCTCCTGATGCCCTTGACAGGATGTGAGTGGGCCTTGTACTCTCGCCTTCTATTGCTGTCCTGACTTGTCCCTCCCAACGCCTGTGACAGGAAGTGAGTGGGCCTTGCTCTCTCACTACCAATTGCTGTCCTGACTTGTCCCTCCTGATGCCCTCGAAAGGAAGTGAGTGGGCCTCGCTCTCTCGCCTCATATTGCTGTCCTGACTTGTCCCTCCCGATCCCCTCAACAGGAAGTGAGTGTGCCTCGCTCTCTTGATTTCTATTGCTGTCCTGACTTCTTCTTCCTCATGCCATCGAAAGGAAGTGAGTGGGCCTCGCTCTCTCATATTCTATTGCTGTCCTGAGTTGTCCCTCTCGATCCCCTTGACAGTTCGTGAGTGTGCCTCGTTTTCTTGTTTTCTATTGCTGTCCTGACTTGTCCCTCCCGATGCCCTCGACAGTTTGTGAGTGAGCCTGGCTGTCTCGCCCTCTATTGCTACCCTAACTTGTCCCTCCCGATGCCCTCGACAGGAAGTGAGTGCGCTTGGCTCCCTCGCTTTCAATTCCTATCCTGACTTGTCCTTCCCGATGCTCTTGACAGTTTGTAAGTGTGCCTCGCTCTCTCGTTTTCTATTGCTGTCCTCACTTGTCCCTCCTGATGCCCTCATCAGTCTGTGAGTGGGCTGCGCTCTCTTGCTTTCTATTCTTGCCCTTACTTGTCCCTCCCGATTCCGTCGACAGGAAGTAACTGAACCTCATTCTCTCGCCTTCCATTGCTGTCCTGACTTGTCCCTCCCAATTCCCTCGACAGTTGGTGAGTGGCCTCACTCTCTCGCTTCCTATTCCTATCCTGACTTGTCCTTGCCTATGCACTTGACAGGGAGTAAGTGCACCTCGCTCTCTTGCTTTCTTTTGCTGTTCTGACTTGTCCCTCACGATGCCATTGACAGCGAGTGAGTGCGCCATGCTCTCTCGATTTCTATTGCTGTCCTGACTTAGCCCTCCTGCTACTATCGACAGCAAGTGAGTGCTCCTCGCTCTCTCGTTTTCTATTGCTGTCTTGACTTGTCCCTCCCGATGCCCTCGACAGCAAGTGAGTGGGCCTCACTCTCTCACTCTCTATCGCTCTCCTGACTTATCCCTCTGAATGCCCTCAACAGCGAGTGAGTGTGCCTTACTCTCTTGCTTTTTATTCCTATCCTAACTTGTCCCTCTGAATTCCCTCAACAGGCAGTGAGCACATCTCGCTCTCTCACTTTCTATTCCTGTCCTGACTTGTCTCTCCTGATGCCCTCGACAGTTTGTGAGTGGGCCTCGCTCTCTCACAGTCTATGTCTGTCCTGACTTGTCCTTCCCAATGCTCTCAAAAGGAAGTGAGTGGGCCTCGCTCTCTTGCTTTCTATGACAGTCCTAACTTGTCCCTCCTGATGCCCCTGACAGTTTGTGAGTTCACATCACTCTCTAGCTCTCTATTCCTGTCCTGACTGTTCCTCCCCGATGCCCTCAACAGGTTGTGAGTGTGCCTCGCTGTCTCGCTCTCTATTGCTGTCCTGACTTTGCCCTCCCTATACCCTTGACAGCGAGTGAGCCCGCCTTACTGTCCCGCTTTCTATTGCTGTCCTTACTTGTCCCTCCCGATGCCCTCGAAAGGAAGTGAGTGGGCCTTGCTCTCTCGCTTTCTATTGCTCTTCTTATTTGTTCCTCCCGATGCCCTCTAAAGGAAGTGAGCAGGCCTTGCTCTCTCACTGTCTATTGCTGTCCTGACTTGTCCTTCTTGATGCCCTTGACAGTTTGTCTGTGTCCCTCGCTCTCTTGCTTTTTATCGCTGTCTTGACTGACTTGTCTCTCCTTATGCTTGACAGCCAGTGAGTGGCCCTCACTATCTTGCTTTCTCTTATTGTGTTGACTTGTCCCTCCTGTTGACCTGAATAGCGAGTTAGTGCCCTTCACTTTCTTTCTTTCTTCCAGTATCCTGATCTATTCACTCTGTTGTGCTATGAAGTATGTGAGTACTCTTCACTCCCTTAATATAATTAAAGCCCACTGATTCTGTCCTAACCCCTACCCTAATTTGCCAGAATGTGGGTTCTCCTCTTTCATTTTCCTTCTCTCTGTCTTATATCCTCCTTTCTGTGTGCTGCAGACTGTCATCTCTACGATGAAATCGTTTCTAGCCAATGTACAGCTATTATAACACAGTCTTTTGATTTTGCTAATGTCCATTCAGCCACCCTTATCTATATCTAGTGATGATACATATCATGCAATGATTGGTACATCTCTGCTATCCGCTTCTGCAATCTCTAACATGGAAAACAGTCACCATTCTCATTCTAGAACGGGCCTCACTTTTTTATGCTTCGTCATCTAGGCCACCCTATAATAAAGCATTGGATATGGCCTATTCTTGGTATACCACTTCTGGTGCCCATAATGCAGTTAGGAAGCGGTTTCCATCAACTTGGCCAGATTATATATCCCAGGTTACAGACTTCGTTCGTACACTTTCTTCCTGATAACTGCCTTTGTTTGATATCACTTACCGTGTTGTCTTTGTGTCATTTTTCGAACCCACCCGAGGCCCAAGGGCGTCTCAAACCTGTCGAGGACAGGATTGATAGTAGATTTTGGTACATCACGTGAATTACGATCCACCACATAAAATTGATGACGCTAGTGCTTGTACTGTATGGAATTCCTTAGGAGGTATCTACCACTGTGCCAGTTATCCTGACGTGCCATGATGAGAGGAACGAGAGGGTGATTTAGTGAGTAATGGGGGTATTTGTCCCTAAACTTCCATTTTCTACGCATCTCGACTGCGTGGCTCATAGACAAACATGTTCTTTGACGGCGGGTTGATAGTTTACCGACCTGCGACTGCGACTCAGAGTGGAGAGTGGTGCTGGCAGCCTTTGCACTTCCTCAGTGCTGCCTCGAGAACACCTGTCAGTCGCTTAACACGCTTCCAGCATATATTGTCTCTATGATACAGGTGGGTGCAGGTATGCTTTGGGCTCAGTTCGGGGCAAAGGCACAGGGAACGCAACGAAAGGTAGCATGGTTGTAGACCCGCTGGCCGCAAGCAAAACTCAAAGGTCAGTGGATGGTGCCTTAGATAATGTAAATGGATAACGAAACTCCCGTGAAGCGCAGGAGGGCAAACATCGGGGCTTTAGTAATCCCAACAGCTTCCAGCGCCGAACTCCATGATAGCCAGTCGTTTCCTCGCCGTGCTCAGCGTGAATTTGCTCGTGTTCGTGTTCCCTATCATCCTTGTCGGGCCATGGTAGTGCAACCGACTCAGTCTCATGCAGGTTTTCGAGCGGAATGTCCAGGAGGATGGAGGTGACGAGCGTGGATACGGCTGCCGATGGGATGGAGGCTGTGACGAGCTTGCTGGATGTGCAGGATCGAGTCGCTGCTCGGCTTGCGGATGGCCAGAGTATGCCGCACACCGCTCGTGCATTGTAGGAAGAGCCTGGGGGGAATGGTGAGGCGGGAGATAGTAGGTATCTGGCAATGGTGTTTACTGGGATCCCTCTCGTAGTACACGAGGATACGAAGCCGATTTTAGCATCCTTGTCTGCTGCTGCTGGTATTCTGGTGTGGGCCCATTCGAGGCTGCCAGTGGGCTGGCCTTTGAAAATCGAGCGTGAGATGACACATTCCCTATGTCCATCGCTCGACTTGCACAGGCAGGGCCTCCATAGCATCACTAGCATGTCGAGAGCGTCCTACTGTAGTAGCGTAGACATATTTTTTGGGCATGCAAGTGGCATATCCGTGAGCCAGCCCGACGAATCGGGCGCCCGAGTCGCGTCGACACGTGCCACGTTTCACAATTTCTCCATTTCTCCACTGTCATGACCAACCACCCGACATCGGGATTGCCCCGAATAAAAGACCTCAACCTCATGCAGTCGACACATTAACGAACCTTTTTGATCATGACCTCTTTCATTATCAAGTCACAGGCTAGTCGGCCCGTCCCGGAGTTTTGGAGGAGAGACAAGGAATGTGCGTTCTGTCAGATAATCCGTCGTGCGGCGCACGCCCATCGCGTATACGAGGACCACCACATCGTAGCTTTCCTTGGTGAGTCACCATAGCCCTCTTATTCCTGGACGGAGACATACTAAAGCCGGACTTCGCTCGCAGACATTCTACCACTTCGCCCAGGGCACACACTCGTCGTACCCAAGGTACATTGTTCGCGAGTTTCCGAACTTCCTCCGGAATATGCGGCATCCGTTGGGGTAGCTATATCTAAGTTATCCGACGCATTGACGAAAGGTATGCTCTCCGAAATCGTGTTTCCGACTACCTGCAGTTACACTCACGATATTTGGGACATGTAGCAGTCGACAACACGGCATTGAACGTTGTTTGCAACCAAGAGTATGCGCAGGTTGTTCCACACGTGCGCCCCTATACGTCTTTACATCGTCGCACACGGTCTTATTACCAGCAGGTTCACTACCACATAATTCCTGCCCCGAGGTTTGGCACATTGCCGATTGGCTTGGGTCCAGGTGACCTGAATCAAAATCAGCCCCCTACAGCAAAGGACATACACCGACAGGAATACGAGTCGCGCGACAGCCTCGACGAGGACGACGCACATGCGTTGGTAGAGAAGATAAAAGCACATCTATAAACGGCTATGACCAGCACTGACATCCGCCCCTCATACCCTCCCTATGTGTTACGTCTGTACAATACCCGCCCGTTGCATGGACTGTCCTCTGTCATTAACCTAGTCCATTGCGCAATTCAAGAGCACCCTATCATCTCCAATAATAATGCGTGCCTCGGATATTGTCTGCCACCATTGTGTTAGAACTTTATATTCGTTTTGTGAGGTGAATTATTACAGTAATTAATAATATCCTCGCCGGAATCCGGCCCGGTCCCTACGGGTTCGCTCCGAGCGAGCCATTATCACTGGCACCCCGCCTTGACGTTGTACTCATTCGTGATGAGTTCACAGACAACTGCAGATTTGAATGTTCAAGTACAAGAATGGCTACGCATTGACCAAGTGGGTCTTAATGACATGCTGACGTCATGATTATGTCTCACCGTTAAATCGCGGACGTTAAGAATCCTGACACCAAACGGGAGATTTCGGATTTATGGGCTACCGGACACATTGGCGAATTAAGGAAAAGGCTAGGGTATGCCCACCATGTGATATATCCTGTGAACCCATGTGAATTCTATGTCAGGTCTCGCATAGAGTTTGGAACTGCAGGTCTAATCGGGTTCGAAAACATATTCGCTGAGGCGCTAATCGTCATCACACTTATCTAGGTCTTCGTGGTCGGATGGAAGCCGGCTGGTCGCGCATGAATGACTTGATTGTCATACAGGCCTCGCAGGTCCGTGGAATCGAATCACTCTGGTAGTATCAATCGAGGAGAACCAAGCGGTGTGATGGTCTAGGGCCTTTGTGCTTACGTCCTTGCGCAAGTTGACAACGCTCGGGATCGCGGAACAGTCATTGGATATGACCACAGACACAACTCTGAAAGGTGGGCGCGGCTGACCGCGGCCGCGTTCGTCGATAAAGGCGTCAAGACATATCTTTATCACGGCCTCGTTCACACCCCGATGCGAGTTATGTACTTAGAGCGTGACGCTCGAGTTGCTCAATCAGACCTAGGGTCCCTTTTGGCGTGAAGAGATTGAACGCTGCCTGTGGGGTTATGATTACAGGTACTTACGTTGGGCCTTGCATCCATATCATACTGATGGAATCGCTTCACGCAGCCAGTCATAATCCTAAGGTAATACCTTCTCTTGTGCACTGAAGTAAACTTACTGTATGAGACCACAGCATGACAATGGTTATAAAGTGAGCCCATACCGGCGGCGTCTTTCAGCAGGGCACTCATCACGTTAGGTGTACTGGGAGAATGGGGTTCAGGTATGGCCGTCATGGATGACGGAAGCCACGATTTTGAATCTATGTGCTTTTTAGATCATCAGCCCGCACGATTCAGGCATCTCAGAGTCCATCCTTGTCAATCTAGAACCGAAGAGATGGGACGCGGACTTCGTACTTATGAACCCATTATGTATCGATCGTACCCGTGAGATGTTCGAAGGCTATTTCGATCACATAGCCTCTCTCACTCAACACAAGTAAGGAGAAAACGATGGGTTTCCTTCTCGAAGTTGAAGCGCTGGAATTTCATTCCCTCTAGAGCTCTCAATCAATCGACAAGCATCAAGTTTGTCAACACTTCAATGCACGGAGTCAGCCATGTGCTCCTCAGCCGAGGCTTCGAGCGCTTTGGTTTCAAGCCATTCATTCCCGTGAAAGAACAGCAGAATCCTGATCCAGAGTTCCCTACCGTCAAATTTCCGAATCCAGAAGAGGCGGGTATGTCCTTTACTTTACCCACCCGAGAAAATCCTATAATTAACGACCCGACTCTAGGAGCCTTGGTAAATCGTAGACTCACATTTTGAGGCACGGTGCTAAAGCACAAGAAAAGGATCTCGCTCTTCGTGCCGCCGAAGCAACGGGCGCGACTTATGTTCTCGCGCAGGATCCTGACGCGGATAGGTTCTCTGCCGCAGAAAGAAGGTACGGCTGTTCGTGGTAACATCCGGCTTGGTCTTAACGACTCGTGGTTTTTGTAACAGGATTGATGGGACATGGGTAATGTTCACCGGAGACCAGCTAGGTGCTCTTTTTGCAGGAAGAATATTAGACCAGTACAAGGCGTCGGGTAAACCGCTAGGTAGGTCATGACCCTTTTCTCCCTGGAACGTAACGCCAATTCGTATTTGGCCACAAAACGGTGTAGATAAACTTTCCATGGTGGCGTCCACCGTGAGCTCCAAGATGATTGAAGCCATGGCAGCGGTCGAAGGATTCAATTTCGCTGAGTGCCTCACTGGTTCGTATTCATCGGTGTTATCACCTTCGTGGTTGATTGCTGGCGCTTAGGTTTCAAGTACATCGGCAATGCCGCTTTGGCTCTGGTTGAGCAGGGATTCGAAGTTCCGTTTGGGTATGAAGAAGCTATTGGATTCATGATCGGATCCGAGATTCGCGACAAGGATGGTGTCGCAGCCGCGGTATAGTCCTGCTCTATTTAGCACTCTGGAGAGGACACTGACAATTCCCAGGTTTTCTTCGCTGAGCTGGTTGCGTCGCTACGTAGAGAGGGAAAGACGGCGAGCGGATTCCTTCGGGAGTTGTATGACAGGTGCGTATATCGTAACATTATACGCGTGCCATCTACTTTTGCTAATCCTGTGCACACGTTACTAGATACGGGTACTTCGAAGTAGGTTGCTTCCGTGCAAATCTGTATAACGCATCTAATTTGCTTTCAGACAAACAATCGTTACTTCCGTTGTGATGATCCCCTGATCATCGATCGGATCTTCGCACGACTTCGGTGTTATGATGGACACGTTAGTTCTATATTTGGACCTTAATTCCTCGCGCGAATTAGTGAAACGTTCGTTCAAGGGCCCGAGCAGCAGGCCAAATTATCCCAAGTCTATCGCTGGTTTGGAGGTAACCAGCATCGTAGACTTGACCCTGGGCTACGATAGTACAAATCCACCCACATACAAACCTAAATTGCCGCTATCATCGGGCCACATGATACAATTCCGAGCAGCTTCGAAGGATAGTCTCAAGATCGTGTTGACAGTAAGGACGAGCGGAACGGAGCCGAAGGTACGTATTAGACATGTCGCAAGGAGTGTGGTTCGATATCAGCTTTCGACAGATCAAGTACTACTTAGAAGGGAGTGGTCATGATCGTGGTGCGGTCCAGAACGTGTTGAGGGAGGTGGTGAGAGAATTAAGTGATGAGTGGATGCAGGCGAGCCTCAACAAGTTAGGGCGTCCATAGAGATGGTAGAAGTAACGAAACCAATCCGAGACAAGTCATGCGAATCGTGCCTTTCTCCGCTTGTTTAATCCCTTTGCGTGCTCCCATCCTTCAACGGTAACACTACTTTCCTGCTTGGCGGCCGCCTGGTGAGACCTATCAGCCTAATGGAGTGTCGTCGACGTAAGCGCGTGTCGCGGATATGAATTTATGTAAGTGAGCGAATCGGGCAACTGCGGTTGGTGTCAGATCTTCGGGCGAGGTGGCATAAACCAGGACACGATTCACGACCCCCCACGTCTCAACGACACCTCGGAAGAGAGTACGCCAAACTCGCAATCGGAATATTCTACCTCCACTCCCTCCCCGTCTTCGTCTGGCCATATTTTCAGTAACGCCTGCGAAGGCCTCGAGCATGCACAATCCATTATCCGACGGTGGTCCGAGCAAAACTCAATTGCATTGCGCCAGCATACAGGTATTCTTGTTGCTCGTATGACTGCTTCCTTCACTCGCCTCGGGGGAGAGATTAATAGAGTAACTGGCTACGACGAAATCGAGGCACTGAAGCGACAAGTCGTCTCACAAGGTACGTCTGTGTTCCGCTCTCGGTCCCATGCATGATGACTCAGATACATAGAGGCTCGCATTTCTTCCTCGAGGAAGGCCGCACGCGATGCGAAGGTGGCTTACGAAGAAAGTGTACAAAAACGCTCCGACTCGCAGCGCGAAGTCAATAGCCTTCTGGAACACAAGTCCACGTGGAAAGACACGGACGTTTCGCGGTTCATGGCGTTGGTGAGGCAGGACCACGCGCTCGAGCAAGAGGAGGCACGGGCAAAGGCCGCCGTCGCGCAGACGGAGGACGAGGTGGAGCGCGTGTTCAGCGCGCTGATGTGCACCATTCTCGTGAGGTATCACGAAGAGCAAATATGGTCGGACAAGATACGCAGCGTGTCGACGTACGAGCAGCTCGCGGTGCTCGGCGGGAACGTGTTCAAGTTCGTGTTCGTCCTCGCTATCATCCTCATCAAGCCGTGGAAGCGCCGTCGACTCATGCAGGCCTTCGAGCGGAAAGTTCAGGAGATTGAGGCCGCGAATATGGTCACGGTGGCCGAGGGCATGGATGTCCTGAAGAGCCGGTTGGAGGCGCAAGATCGAATCCTTGCTCAGTTTGCGGAGGGCGCGAGCACGCTGCCACCCGCTCTGATGTCGTCGCAGGAAGAGAGGGAAGGTGCGGCGGGGGATACTGGTGATAGCAGGCGTTCGGAGGTGGTGTTTGCTGGGATCACTCTCACACGTGAGGACGCAAAGCTGATTGCGGCATCTGTATCTGCTGGCGTACTAGCATGGGTCCTCCGAGGCTGGGTGGGCCTTTGACATTCTGGCGTATGTGCCTCTAATCCTCTCGTCTCAGCCTGACGCTCCACCTGCACAGGGAGGGTCTCCACTGTAGTAGTGTAGCGTACTATAGACGTTTTTCTGCTATAAACGGCCGCTGAGCAAGCCCGCCTGTCGGTGACCGTGTTGCGCGTTTCACCGTTCGTCAGTGTCATGCATATGATCAACCACCCGACAATCGGGATTGCCCTAGATACAAAGACCTCACTGGTAACCCCATCGTGCGGTCGACACCGTGACGTTGATAAATCTGCTTGGTCATGACACTCTTGCGAGTCGGCCCGTGTTTTGGAGGAGAAACGGGGAATATGCTCTGCTTTCTCTCGGATAATCCATCGTGTGGCGTACGCCTCTTCCGTATTATACGACGGCAACGATGTCATAACTTTTCTTGGTGAGTGCTCACTGTCCTATTATGCCTAGATGGCGTCATGTTATTGATGCTAAAGCCGCTTCGCTCCGGACACAAACTCGTCGTACCAAAAAATACATTGTTCGCAGGTTTTGGCATTCCCTCCGGAATATGCGGCCTACGTTGTGGTAGCCGTACCCAGAATATCCAATGCATCGACGAATGGCGCGCTTTGTTAAATCATTTTTCCGAATACCCGCAGTCACACTCGAATCTTCAGAGATTTTGTAGCCGTCGACATGACACTTAACGTTGTTTGCGACCAAAGGTACATGCAGGTGGTCTACATCATGCGTCCTATTTTGTTTTATGTCCTTATGCCCAATCCCATCACTGCCAGTTGCTCTCTGGCGGCTCCAAGCACATACCCAGCGTACTAAGGGCGCAAATCTACTACCGACCGAAGCAACGTCGTGAGTGTCGTGAGTGCTCCAAACTTGAATAGGCTTTGGGTTTCATCACTTATAGCAACCCTGATCAAGGTCATCTGGATATTGCTGAGCATCTGAGGGGCGCCAGTGGCGACGTTCAGGAAGATGGACATTGTGCTCAGAGAAAGTGATCATTGCCCGTTAGGACTCCGCAGACCCAGATCAACAGACGGATCGTCCTCACCTGCCAGCAGGAAGACGACACAGGGTTGTCTTCCGTCATATAGCAGACGACCTGCGAAAGGGGTGGGATAAGAAGTTACGTTGGGCAGTTGGACATGGCTTCACGGGGCTTTGAAGACAGGGCGATTAGAGCACCATACGTCGAGTCCGCGACGACGATAGCCAGGCTAAGAAGTCGTCGAGAAGAGTCACGTCCGCCTCCACGCGCAACCTTGACTTCGCTACAGTCCATAGGGAAGCTGTCAGCAGCTACGTTCTCGTTTCTGATAGTACGTTCTACCCACTATCTAGCCAGGTTCAACTCGACCCTATGATAGAGGTCAACCAGGCTTATCATCGTTGGTGACGGCTGATCGTGAGGATATTGCTTGCAGCTTTGAAAACACATCGAAGACGAACTCATCTTCAGTAACCATGACAATTATGTTCTCCGTGGTTTTGAACGCCGTTCTACGAGCCTGCCTTACGGTGTTTTGTGGTCTTTGTCGAATGTGGAATCGAACGACTGGTTCCGAGCCCGGGCAAACGTAAGGCGGAGTGATCATTCCAGGTCAAGTTGTGTCCTAACGGTGCTGTGACGAAGTGTTACCGTTAGGTCTTGTAAACTGACACATTCGAACAGGAGAAGACACGGAGGCGTGGGCAAAGTGCAAACGAAGGATGACGAAGTGAAGTGCAAATCCGGCATGCTGATGCGCATCATTCTCACGCAGCACCACGAGAAGCAATCTGGTCGGATAAGATCCGCAGCCCGTTGACATACGGACGGCTAGGTGCGGCGTGACCGGGATTAAGGGCGAGAACTGGGGGTCATAGACGTCGGCGGTAGAGCCTAACGTTGGGATGGGACAGGGAATGAATGAGGACTCATGGGGGATTATCCTGGGGAGCTGAGGTGACTATGATTCAATGATTGGGAGGCCTTCCATGGCAAAGGGTAAGGGAAGAGTCACTGCGGAAACGAGTTTTTATGCTGACCAAAAACCGCGCGGAATATATTATATAATGACACCCTAAGCTGAGTTTGTCGGAAAAGTCGGGGTATTCCGATCATAAACCGAACTGATGGATTTGGGGAGACACGCCACAAATTTTCCGACTCAAAACCAACATCGTCTTTACTGCCAATATGCATAATCTTCTCGTTTTCCGCCCACTCTTTTCTGCCCCCCCACTCGTTTCTTATCCTACGCTAAGCAGAGTCGGATAATGCACTCAAGACTGTTTTCCGACTCTGATCATGTCAGCTTAGCGATAAATGTGCTGTGAGTCTTTTTTTTTTTTCAAGTCGCTCGTTCTCTGACTTTGCCCACCACCATGCTTCCAGCTACCGTCTCTCGCAACTTCTACAAGTTCGTCGTTTCCGCTCATCCCAATGCAAACACTCGTATTTCCTTTACCCCTGCTTCGAGTGGGGAAGTGGTACGTTTTCTTTTATTATCATTCCGTCTGTACTAACAAAGTGAGCTCGTCAGACCATAGATATAACGGTCGCACCAGCCCCCGTCTTGACCTCTTCGTCTACACCTACGCTTCCTCCTCAATATTCCTCGCCCAATCGTACCCTGGCCCTTCATCCTTCATCGACGGTTCCGGGGAGGTACTCCCTTCCTCCAGGCATCAGGCCTGCCGATCTTATGCCGTCTCAACTCAGGCGCGACATGGAGGAGGTTCTCTCTGAGACGGAGCCTGAGAGCGAATTCGAAGCTGTGAAGGTCGGGAGCGTGCACACCACAAAGAATATACCCG